>JABUQX010129556.1:2500-15000 GCA_015478945.1 Trachelipus rathkii
TTATATATTATGAGCTGTTAATATATATATATATATGTTATATATATATATATATATAATATATATATATACCCCTATAATTTTTATATATATATACTTTATATAATATATATTAATAGTATTCAACCGCTCCGGACCGGTGACACCTTTTTCTCAAAAAGTATAAGAGCTATCGGTCTGAAACTTGGAATATAATCTATATATGGGATAAGGCCGAATCCGTGTCGTAAATTTCAAGTCTGTAGGATGTATATGAGGGGGGTCACCCCGAGGGTGGCTACGCGATCTGGCTTACCGCGCGCGTTGCGCGCTTCTGCGCGGATGATTTCACCGCTAACAATCGTTTTGGCGCGACCGAGCACCTGGAGGTCAAACAGACCGAAGGTCTGTTTTGACCGACAGACACAGACTGAGCGCGCGTGCGCATACCCATACACCATATATATATTTTATATATTATTATTATTATTATTATTACGCGACCACGGAATTGTTGACGGTGCATACAAATTTCGTGTGTGTCTGTCTCTTCGGCGACTCCCGCTCCCGGCTCCGGGCGGTCTTCTCCCGGCTCCGCCTCCGGCTCCCGAATCCCGGCTGCGGCTCCGACTTCGACTCCGACTCCGACTCCGGCTCGGGCACCGACCGCGGTTTGGTTCAGACTCGCCATCTGAGTCGAAAACGGATCCTGTAGGGCTCGATTTTTTTACGCACTCGGACTTTGCTTTCCGCCGTGGCTGCTTCTCGCAATCCGGTTCTAAGTTGATATATTCTTGGTTGGCATTATCGTATCGGTTATTTCGCGAGGGGTGTTAGATGTGGAGGTAACCTCGTCGTAGCCATGTTACGTCCCCGTGGGTCCCCCGAAGGGGACCCCACCCACCTTAAAAAATCGAAGTGTTCGTAATTGGGCTGAAATTTGGTGAGAGGATTCAAAGTTGAGTTTCTAGAAATACTTGGTATGGAAATCTGTGGAGTTGGCTCCGGCACACGGTGATGGGCACTGGGGTGGAGTAATCAGTGTATAAAACAATGGTTGTGCTCTTTATAAGGGTTAATTGAGGTCGTAGAGTTCGAAATATAGAATTGTTATAGAGTCCGTATAGGGTGCCTAGGACCCCCCATTAGGGGGATCCGATGAAAAGACGATCAGATCGCAAAAAGCGAGAATGAGACAGCCGGCTGAAAGTGAATGAAGGAAGGAAGAAGAATGAGGAAGGTGGAGAAGAATGAGGAGGAGGAGTAGAGTTGACAGCTGCCACTGGTGCCTGGCTTCCGGTGCAGTGCTTGAGTTTAATTAAATATTAGTGTACCATCGAATGTGTGGCCTTATAATATGTTATTGGATCTGTTAAGATTTCGAAAATAATGGTTTTCAGAACCTCAAGAAAAAAAAAATTAAAAAAAATAATAAATAAATAAATAATATTTCTTATTCTTTTTATGTATTATAACTTACAAAATTTACGTTTTTTAACATACCCTACAAGGTAAATCACTAAATCAAACCACCATCCAGCCCCCATCCAGCCATCCTCCTGACCATCTGTGATCTTTCTATTGATTAAGGTCACATTTTGAGTATCATTTTGAATAAACATAATATAAAAATAAGTTATAATACTGACAAAGAATATAATGCTGACGTAACAAAACGTACTTCATACGTAATCGCTTTTAAGCCACTATGTATGAATACAACTAACCCACAACGAGAAACTTAACCCATCTAAACCAAGATAAAATGGTTAACATTAACAAAGGACCACACTTAACACCAGTAAAGTAACTAGCAATTCATCCAAACGTACTCTTTCACTCTTGTCAAAGCATACTCGTTTCATTAGCATGAACAATATTAATGAGTTATTTTCATTTACTCTCCACATTGTGTAATTAATCATCAGAAAGCGCACAGTAACATCGCTACAACAACACACAGACGAATAAACAGCCATCATCAATCATGTACGTCACATAATTGCACACATAGGAGGGAAGTAAACAAGTTTTTTTTTTAACATACTACTTTCATTGAAAGAGTGTTTATATAATCATAAAAACATATAAAATACCATAAAATATAAAGTTTGTTTTAACATATATTAATCCCTCATCTAATCAGGAGAACATAGGATTCCAGTCTGCGAGCTACGTTCTATATTCTTCTAAGTTCTTCAAATCTTTCGGTGTAAGTTTTCCACCTTCAAGCAACCACTAAACCATTTTCGGCATATTTTGATTCAGCAGCACTCATTCTCTCATACAAGAGAGAAGTAACTTATCCAGGCTGATAGTTATTAATGCATTCCTGTTACATTGTATTATACGGGAAACCACATGTATTTCGGTGTAAATATCATAGATTACAACCAATGTGCTATATGTATTATGTCATCAAGTATGTTGTGTCAACATCGTTAAGATGTGATGTTAATTCGTTTTTTATTTAAGCAATGATGTAATATTTTCAGATGTTCGAACTGTGAAACCTATACACGCCGTACGCATGAAGGTCTCACAATCGAGGGGTTTCCAATAGTTGCGAACATCAAGGGTTTTAATACCGTCACATGATGAGAACGCAGCGTCTATTCTATTATGACCTCTCACACTGTCACCTCTGACAGATATTTCACTACTCATCGAACCATGGGATAACATACCCGTATCCTCTAGCCATGCAGCAGCGATGTCGATAATCTTGATGAATCCATCAGCACAAACGAATAAAGGTCTATTATTTGACTCTCTGGCAGGAATACAAGCAATGTATCGGTATCCATCCAGGTTGACGATAAAATTTTATTGACACAACATTGGGAATAACGAAGCTCCTTGTGAAGATATTAACAACAGACGTGGAGATGCGGGGAGATGTCATCGTACCAGTACAGCGAAAAAATGTCCTACTGACGGAAATCGTATGCGTAAACAACCCTTATAGGTAATGAGATTTTTTCTTTCAACCAATCAGAAGAAAGTAACAACGACTACAAACGCACGAACGAACCCTATCAGTTCAAAAAGGTATATATTCTCGTTAGACAACAACAACAACAACAAACAACAACAAACCACGACAACAACAACAACAACAACCAACAATAACATAATACACAAATAAGTTCTTTATATACCGAACAAAGTTTTCATGCTAACGTAACAATGTTTTCACATTAATACAGCTAACATAGCATTACCAGAACTAAAGAATATAAGGCACAATGACAAAACCTAACACACCTTCCGCTAGAATAAACAACTACAAATAACAAAGTCCATACTTTAATAGCAGTAAAGTCCTCACGCACAGCATACAACAACGTCACCTATTCACGTCTTTTTCAAAACATATCTCTAACATATCAATGTTATTTTACATTAACAACTGATTTACGTAGCATTTAAGACTATCATTTCGGATAAACATAGTGCAAAATGAGTTCTTTATATACTAACCAGTGATATATGCTAACATAACAAGGTTTTTCACATTAATAAGGCTAACATAGCATCATATGTACTAAGAAAATAATGTACAACGACAACCTACCCACAACTTAAGCAAGAATAAAGTGTTAACATTAACAACAGCTCCACACTTAAAACCTGTAAAGTAACTAACATTGCATAACAAAAACGTAACCTATTCATTACTTTTTTCCAAGCATATCTCTAACATATTAAAGTTAATTTTACATGACATAGTAATATTTAACAAGGATTTATCATAATCTTTGACCAATTATCATACAAACCCATCGAATAATTGTAAACATAACAAAATTTATCCAAACATAACATACAAAATAAGTCCTTTATCTACCAACCTCGAATCACTATGCTTAACCAAATCAAAGACTTTAGCTTCAATAAAGCTTAAACCAATATCATACCGCAACTAAGATAAAGGCAATACTTAACATACCTCGTGTAGAATAATCAGCTAACATCCTGAAATTTCCCTACTTATCAAAGGTGAAGCTAATAGGTCACACCAATACTCGATATGTTCCTACTTTTCTCACATATAACAACAGGTAAAGCCGCATCATCTAACAAAATCCTTAACAAAGTGACCAATCTATCAAGATACCAACATCTGGAACTATGAATTAACACCATCTTCAATCAAAGTGTCACTCGTTTTGAGTATAACATCAATTGATCTATGAATAAACATAGACATTTGCAAAATTCTAGGGAACCTAACATTACCCAGCAAAAACTTAACCTAGGCTTACGTTTCTACTAACACATCATCGTCAGTTAATACAGTAATACTTACAAAAACTCATCATTCTTCTAACAATCAGTGGTTATTTCAACATTGTCTAGTAATATTAACATAAACGTACCTAACTTACGAATAAACAGTTTTCATTAATCCAGTAAATTCAAACCAACCATCCCTGCAGTCCCTCTACCCGTACCCACCTGCCTGCCGATCTATTGAACATAATTGATTCAAGTCATATTTCAAATATCATTTTGGATAAACATAACAAACATAAAATATAGTTCTTTATATATCTAACCAACGAATATCTGCTTAACCAACAAAGTAATTAGCATCAAATAAAGCTAACAAATCATAAATGCGACTAGATATTAAATGTACAACGACAAACCTAAAATACCTTACGTATGAATAATCAACCTAACCATCCTGAAAATTCCTACTGATGCAAGGTAAAGTTAGCCTAAAGGTCCACACAATACTCGATATGTTCCCAACTTTTTGAGCATATTTAGCAACAGGTAAAAGCCTTATATCTACACAAAATCTCTTAACAAACGTGACGCAAATCTATCAAAAATGCCACATCTTGACTATGAATTGGGACACTATCTTCATCAAAGTGTCCCTCATGTCGAGTATAACATCATTTGACCTATGAATAAACGTAGACAATATTAGCAAAAGTCTAGGGCAAACCTGACATTATTCAACAACCCTAACCTAGGCTCGTTTCTAAACACAGTCATCGTCGTTAACACAGTAATATCTTACAAAAACTCATCATTTCTCTAACAAATCAGTGTTATTTCCACATTGTCATAGTAATATTTAACATAACGTACTTAACTTACGAATAAACAGTTTTCATTAACCACGAGTATCATTTATTCATTAATGCAGCTTTTAGCCTTTTTTAAAGTTTTAATTAGGATTATTGGTATCCGGTTTTTTTTTTTTGGGGGTTAAATTTAAGTACGTAAGTTAGTGAAGCTGTGCGAGTGTGTGTATGTGATTTTTAACGTTTAAGGTTTTATTTATTTTACATATTTATCGGATTACTGATTTAGTTGGTTTTGTCTCTATTTTTATAATCATAAATTTTAATAATTTTTATTTTTAAGGTTTCAGTGCGTTTTTTTTTTCTTTGCTTTATCTTTTTTTGTACGTGATCTGTGTGTGTTTGTGTGGGCGCTGGTTTTATTTAATAAAAACCCAATCTGTTGGGTTTTTTGGGTGGGCTGTGTATGGTTGATTGTGTGTGTGTTTGTTTGTGAGGCTGTCTGATTGAATGACAGGACAAAGAAGATGTAGGGGTGGGCGCAGGCTGGGGTTCTATATTGACTTCGCCAACGTTCGTGGCCTGAAAAGCTAAACATGAATCTGTGGGAATATCACCGTCGGCCTAAACTCTCTACTAACATTTTTACTTCTGTCTGAGACCCAGCTAGCCAGGGATTCTTTTCCAAATAAACTTAATATCTCCAACTATAACTTATTCTATAATTTCAGACTAAATGGTGGGAAGTCCTGTGGCCTATATAAACATTACACTCTTGTAACACGTCTTGAGAATTTTGAATCTCCTAATTTCGATGTTCTGTGGCTTAAAATCTTTCTTCCTAACTAACTACAATTATCTTGTGTTTCTGCTACTGCTCCCCCTAACCGAAACAGATTTTCACCTCCTTTTCGAATATCTTACTACTTCTCATGAGACTGTTATTTCTTCCCATCCAAATGCTGAAGTTAATCTATTTAGGTGATTTCAAACGTACATCACACTGAGTGGTTTGGGCTCCCTCTCATACTGATGCAGGAGGGGAGGAGGCCAAAACCATTCAGTATTCTCAAAACGATCTGGAACAAGTTAATTAAAGCTACACACATACCAGATCGTCCCAACAAATTCTTGAACACGCTTGATTATGTTTCATCACTACTCCTTCTCGATATAAATACACCATATTTCCACCTCCTATCGGTAAACTCTGACCAACAATCTTGTAGGCTCTTAATTTTAAACTTTTTTACTCCAGGCAGCTCACCATGCCCAAACGTAACTTTCTGGCACTTTTAATCGGGCTAATTGGGGGGCGTTGCGTTGTTTCTTTTGCAAACTATGCTTGGAATGAATCTTGCTTTGACTCGGAGGACGTTTCGGTCACCGCTGAAAAGGTAGGAGCCGTAATCGTCGGGGGTATGAAGCGGGGTTCATTCCATCTTTCAACTCCCAATCTTTTTCTCCACAAATCGCATGGTTCGAGTTGGGGAATGGTTCTCGCTTCCATTCAGGGAGCAGAGACATTGCCTTATCTTTTGGCATGGAAAACTCTCGTTCTCCTATCACTCTTACTATTTCCATTCTGCTCGGATATCGTTGCAGAGCTATTTATTCGACAGGCTAACGCGCTTTCACTAAAGCACGCAAAGTGCGACAACCTACTTGGCTTCTCCCAGCTGATAAAAATTTCTGGCTCTGGCTAAAAAACATCTCTAAATAACTTTTGTTAAATCTGCCCTTTTCCTCCACTTATTCGCTCTGACAGTTCTGTAGCTAACTCTCGCTATGAAAGGCTACATCTCTTCGGCCTCCTTTTTTCAATCTAATTCTACCCTGGACGATTCCGGCAATCCCTCCTCCTGCTTCTCTCCCTCTCAGGTTTCCTATGCTCTTTCCCCGCGATACGCATGATCGGGTGCATTGGATTCTGAGATCTATGAACTCCAGGAAGGCTAGTGGCCCGGATGGCATTCCTCCCAGTGTTTTGAGGGAAGTGTGCTTCTTAGCTGGCCCCTGTCCTCGTTCAACCCTACTCTCTATGCCTTAATACTAATATTTTCCTCAGTGCTGGAAGCGCGCATATGTACAACCAATCCCGAAAAAGGGCAGCCGGATCTGAAATCCTTCGCAACTATCGCCCTATAGCTCTAACTTGTTTTCTATCTAAGATCTTTGAAACTCTTCTTAACTCTCAATTTCCTGGATCATCTGGAGTCTCATTCCCCTCTTTCAGATCATCAGTATGGCTTTCCGACGGCTCGAGGTCAACTGTGACATAACTTCTATCTTACTGATTTATGGTCTTCTGCCCTTAGGGACTATGGGGAGTCTTGGGTGGTGGCACTCGATATATCAAAGGCTTTTGATCGAGTATGGCATGCGTCGCCTACTCTCTAAGCTCCTTCCTTTTGGGTTTCCTCTTCTCTTTGCTCAACTCTTGTCAAAGTTTTTTTCTCTCTGGTCGCTCTCATATCAGCACTCGTTGATTGAGCGACTTTCTTCTCCTTCCTGTTAATTGTGGTGTTCCTCAAGGTTCTGTTTTATCTCCAACTTTCTTCTTACTTTTCTCAACGATCTTCTCAGCTGTACTTCTAACTCTGTTTCACTCTTATGCCGATGACTCAACTTCAATTCCTTCATAAATTTCAAATCTGCTGCCTTTTTTGCATCTAGAGCTACTTCTCATCTTCAATTTTTAAATTCTATTTTTGCCGACATGGCTGGGATTTCCTGATGGGGTCGCCATCAACCTTCTGAAATTCAACTCTTTGAAAACTTAACTACTTTACATCTCCTCTCAAAAACACCCCCTAACTTTCCTATTTTTTTTCGACGGTTCTAACGTCTAACCTGTTTGACAACATAAACATTCTTGTCTGAACATAAACAACAAAAATTATCTTGGAAACCTCATATTCCAATACGGTTGCTAAGGTGGCCTCAAGAAACTGGGAAGTTCTGTTCAGGTTTGCGGGAATTTTTTTTGCTTCTGCACAGCTACTCCAGCTATACAAGAGTCTTATTCAGCCCTTGTTTGGAGTACGGTTCTCACATCTGAGGGAAATCTCAGCTCCACATTTCATTTGGACAGAGGTTGAGTCTAAGGTACAAGACTAATTAAACTATCCCCTACTCTCAAACTCTCTTGACCCTTCCATCTCTGCGACGTGACGTTGGAGCATTATCTCTTTTCTATAGGTACTACAACGGGAAATGCTCAGAGGAGTTGCCCACTCGTATTCCACCTCCATTGCGTCGCCCTCCGCAATACAAGGGGTGCCATGCTCTCTCGCATGAAAAATTTGCGTGAGCATTGAAAAATCCCAGACTTGCGTTCCGTTGTGGTGCCTGCCTTCTTTCCTAGCGCCACTTTCTGGCTCTGTGAAACTCCCTTGCCATCTTACTGTATTTCCTACTGTATTTAATCTTCCTCTATTTAAAAACCACGTCTGCGCACACCTGAGAGATTTGCGTTAGGTTTGGGCTTGGGTGGGCTTTCCTGTATTTTATTTCCTGCCCCCTCCTTGAAAAGGCCCAGCCTGTGAGTGGGTGGTATCTGTAAAAAAAAAAAAAAAAAAAAAAAAAAATACTAAAGCAGCACATTACCTTCCGAGAGAAAACCAAGGGGGATGCGCCCCTTGAAGGGTGTGAATCCTGCGAGGGGGATCACCCCGAAGGGGTGTAAGCGGGCTTTACCCCTCCGAAGGAGGGGTAAGGCCTCAGCCCTTCGGGCTGAGGCCCAAAGCCCGCTTACACCCCTTCGGGGTGATCCCCCCTCGCAGGATTCACATCCCTTTCAAGGGGCGCATCCCCCCTGGGTTTTCTCTCGGAAGGTAATGTGTTGCTTTAGATACTCGTGGTTAATGAAAACTGTTTATTCGTAAGTTAAGTACGTTATGTTAAATATTACTATGACAAATGTGGATAACACTGATTTTTTAGAGAAATGATGAGTTTTTGTAAGATATTACTGTGTTAACTGACGATGATGTGTTAGAAACGTGAGCCTAGGTTAGGTTTTTGTTGAATAATGTCAGGTTTGCCCTAGACTTTTGCTAATGTCTACGTTTATTCATAGGTCAAATGATGTTATACTCGACATGAGTGACCACTTTGGATGAAAGATAGTGTCCCAATTCCATAGTTCAGATGGGGCATTTTTGATAGATTTGGTCACTTTGTTAAGGGATTTTGTTAGATAATAAGGCTTTTAACCTGTTTGGTATATGCTCAAAATGTGGGAACATATCGAAGTTATTGTGTGACCTGTTAGCTACTTTACCTTGATCAGTAGGGAATTTTTCAGGATGTTAGTTGATTATTCATACGTGAGGTATGTTAGGTTTGCATTTGTACATTATATTCCTAGTCGCAGTTATGATTTGTTAGCTTTATTGATGCTAAAACTTTGTTGGTTAAGCAGATATTCGTTGGTTAGTATATAAAGAACTTATTTTTATGTTATGTTTGTTCAAAATGATACTTGAAATATGACTTGAATCATTAGTTCAATAGATCACAGGCAGGTGGGACGGGTAGGGGACTGCAGGGATGGTTGGTTTGATTTACTTGGATTAATGAAAACTGTTTAATTCCGTAAGTTAGGTACGTATGTAAATATCTATGACAAACTGTGAAAATAACCTGATTTTGTTTAGATAAATGTATCAGTTCTTGAAAGATACATTAGTGTCTAAGGACATTGATGTTGTTAGAACGTGAGCCTAGGTTAAGTTTTTTGCTGGTAATGTTAGGTTTACCCTGAATTTTGCTAATGTCTAGTTTTATTCATTAGGACAATTGATGTTGATACTCAAAACGAGTGACACTTTGATGCAAAGATGGTGTTAATTCATAGTTCCAGATGTTGGTATCTTTTGATAGATTGGTCACTTTTGTTAAGGATTTTTGTTAGATTGATGCGGCTTTACCTGTTGCTGATTTGCGGGAAAAGTGGGAACATATCGAGTATTGTGTGACCTATTGAGCTACCTTTACCTTTGACAAGTGGGAATTTTCAGGATGTTAGCTGATTATTCATACACGAGGTATGTTAAGTTTTGCCTTTATTCTTAGTTGCGGTTATGATATGGTAGCTTTAATTGAAGCTAAAGCTTTGTTGGTTAAGCATATATTCGATGGTTGGTATATAAAGAACTTATTTTTGTGTTATGTTTGGATAAAACTTTGGTATGTTACAATTATTCGATGGTTTGTATGATAATTGGTCAAGATTATGATAAATCCTTGTTTAAATATTACTATGTCAATGTGAAATTAAAACTGGTTTGTTAGAGATATGATTGGAAGTATGTAATAGGTTACGTTGTATGCAATGTTAGTTACTTTCAGGTGTTAAGTGTGGAGCTTTTGTTTAATGTTAACACTTTATTCTTGCTTAAGTTTGTGTTAGTTTGTCGTTGTACATTATTTTCTTAGTTTCATATGATGCTGTTAGCTTTTTTAATATGAAAACCTTGTTAATGTTTAGCAAATATATCACCTGGTTAGTATATAAGAACTCATTTTGGCACTATGTTTATCCGAAATGATAGTCTAAATGCTATCGTAAATCAGTTTGTTAATGTAAAATTTACATTGATATGTTAGAGATATGTTTGAAAAAGAAGTGAATAGGTTTACGTTTTTGTATGCCTGTGGCCTAGGTATTACTGCTATTAAGTATGGAACTTTGTTATGTTAGTTGTTTATTCTAGCGTAAGGTTTGTTAGATTTTGTCTTTGTACATTATTATCTTAGTTCTGGTAATGCTATGTTAGCTTTATTAATGTGAAAACAATGTTACGTTAGCATATATTCGTTGGTTGGTATATAAAGAACTTATTTTGGTACTATGTTGTTGTTGTTGTTGTTGTTGTTGTTGTTGTTGTCGTTGTTGTTGTTGTTGTTGTTGTTGTTGTTGTCTAACATAATATATACCCATTTTGTGAAACACTGATCTGGTTCGTTCGTGCGTCGTATTCTTGTTTACTTGCTTCTGATTGGTTGAAAGAAAGAATCTCATAACTATAAGGGTTGTTTACGCATACGAATTCCCCTTCAGTAGGATATTTTTTCGCTGTATACTGGTACGATGACATCTCCCCGCATCTCCACGTCTGTTGTTGATATCTTCACGAGGAGCTTCGTTATTCCCAATGTTGTGTCAATAAAATTTTATCGTCAACCTGATGGATACCGATACATTGCTTGTATTCCGGCCAGAGAGTCAAATAATAGACCTTTATTCGTTTGTGCTGATGGATTCATCAAGATTATCGACATCGCTGCTGCATGGCTAGAGGATACGGGTATGTTATCCCATGGTTCGATGAGTAGTGAAATATCTGTCAGAGGTGACAGTGTGAGAGGTCATAATAGAATAGACGCTGCGTTCTCATCATGTGACGGTATTAAAACCCTTGATGTTCGCAACTATTGGAAACCCCTCGATTGTGAGACCTTCATGCGTACGTGTATAGGTTTCACAGTTCGAACATCTGAAAATATTACAGCATTGCTTAAAATAAAAAACGAATTAACATCACATCTTAACGATGTTGGCATACTTGAGGACATAATACATATAGCACATGGTGTAATCTATGATATTTACACCGAAACATGTGGTTTCCCGTATAATACAGTATACAGGAGTGCATTAATAACTATCAGCCTGGATAAGTTTACTTCTCTCTTGTATGAGAGAATGAGTGCTGCTGAATCAAAATATGCCGAAAAATGGTTTAGTGTTGCTGAAGGTATTTATACTTACATCCTTTTAAAGGATGTTGAATCTTTAGAGAGATATATAGAACGTACCCAACTTGAATCCTATGTTCTCTGATTAGATGAATTAATATATTTAAATAAAACTTATATTTTTATGTATTTATATGTTTTTATGTATTTATATAACACTCTTTTCAATGAAAATTATATGTTATAAAATATGAAAACTTGTTTTACTTCCCTCCTATGTTCGAATTATTGACTACATTGATGATGATGGCTGTTTATTCGTCTGGTTGTTGTTATGTAGGCATACTTTCGCTGGTCTGTATGATAATTACACAATGTTATAGTAATTTTTTGTGCGATACGAAATTTAATGTAAAAATTAACATTGTTTAATGTTGGAAATAAGCTTGGCTAATGTGAAAGTTACGTTTTTTGGATGAATTGCTAGTTACTTTACTGGTGTTAAGTGTGGTCCTTTGTTAATGTTAACCATTTATTCTTGTTTAAGATGGGTTAAGTTTCTCGTTGTGGGTTATATTCATAGTTCATATGATGCTAAGTAAGCTTTATTACTGAGAAAACTTTGTTACGTCAGCATATATTATTTGATCTTTGTATAAAGAACTTGATTTTATGTTATGTTTATTCAAAATGATACTCGAAATGTGACCTTAATCAATAGATCAATAGATCACAGATGGTCAGGAGGATGGCTGGATGGGGGTTTGATTT
>JABUQX010129556.1:20000-25000 GCA_015478945.1 Trachelipus rathkii
TTTCCTTATTAATCCTATCATACGCCTGTTGTAAAATCCATAAAACCCTAAAATTCCATTTAATTCTTTCTCTCATCATTTTCTCATCTCTGTTTTCAATGTAGAGATTTGATCCACACATCCTCTACCACTCTAAACGCACCTTGTTTCTTCGCCAATTAGTCCTTCAGTCACTCGACAACGCACTCTTTCGACCAAAAATACGCATCATCATATCTTCTTACAACACCCAAAAACTAATTCCGCTTAATAATTCCTACAGTTACGCCTTGCCCCTTACCCTTAGATAAGGGTAACTGTAATTACTGCTCCTCCAATCCCTCGGAACTATACGCTCCATAGAACGCTTTGTTACACAACTTTCAAATTCAATCAATCATCACCTTCCCTCCGTTCTTGACATTTCACCAGTAATTCAATATATACATGTCAGATTTAACCATTCTTCCCTTTCTCACTCTAAACCCATTACCTCCTCCTTATATGACCTCATCCCAAAATACTTATTCTCAAACCCACACACATCACTATCACCTCTTCATTAACTGCAATGTTATGCAGATTTTCGAAGGGTTTCCTCCACACTCCACTCACATCCATTTCATCAGTTACGAAAGCACCATCCCTATTCCTTATTCTAGGCAGATTCCTCTTATTCTCATTCTTAACATTTCGCACTTCCTTTCAAAAGAGCTTTCCTATTGCTTTGTAAGTCCCCATTCATCCTTCTTCCAAACTGTTCATTTACCTCTTTTTTCTCCTTGTATGCACTTTTTAGTATTCCTTTTTTCCTCCTTATATAATTCCAAACATCTTTCTTTTGAAACCTCATCATTGTCTTTTAGTACATTCAACCAAGCTGCTTCTTTATTATTAACCGCTTGCATCACTTCTTCATTCCACCACTCACTGTTAACATTCTTACTTCCTACTTTAGCACATCCATATACTTCCTTTGCACTGCTAACAACCACTTCCTTCATTGCTTACAGATTTGTTCAGTTTCAACTCGTTCACATTCAACTGATTTACTTGAGAGCGCTCTTAAATAGTTATATTTATTACCTTGTTCACTTAACTTCTCACTCCACCCACTTCGTTCCTTATCACCTTCCTCTCCATCCAAGCCCCCACTAACTTAATTTTGCATAAAACAGCATAGTGATCCGATAATCACACTCCTAACCCCCCTAACTGATTTAACATCCAACACATACTTCAACATCTTCTTAACCAACACAAAATCAATCATACTTTTCACTCCGATACCATCTCTACTTACACCAACTCTAGTATAGTTATGAATACTCTTGTGTTTAAAGAAAGTATTACTTACACACATACCTCTCTCCTCACAAAAATCAATCACTTTCCTACCATTCTCATTTTCTCCCGACACCACAAAGCCTGTTATATCATCCCTTTTTTGATCACATATCCAACCATTTAGGTCATCCAACACAATCAATCTGAAGCTCCTACTTACCCCATCTAAAACATCATTCTGATTATCCCAGAAAACCGCACTCTCTTCAACATTACGCTCAGGTGGACCATGTACCACAATTACACATACCTTGACCTTTTCAAACTTAAATTTAACTATTAGAATTCTAGTACTCACACACACACACACAAAATCTACCATAGGTCTATATCACAAGTCACCCATCAGAATTGCAACTCCTTCTCTCCCCCTTTCATTTCTTTCCACACCATCACAAACACATCTCACACCACACCACTCATTTTCACCGTTTCATTTCATCTTTGTTTCAGTCACAGCGAGCAAATCTAATTTGTCCTTTCTAAATACATCCATCACCTCTCTCCTCTTCTACTCAACATTTACTCCTCTAACATTCCATGTACCCATACGATTCATACATTTTCGCCTAAAGATAGAAGGCTGCTTACGTCGATCATGACCTTCTCCGAGACATGCATTAGCATTGCTGGCAAAAGATAAGTGGTAGTGGCAGGGCCCTCTTAACCATTCATGCTGCCCTAGGCAAAAAAAAAATCACCCTAAGCATATGTAAAATTATATATATATATATATATATAATAATATATATATATATATATATATATATATATATATATATATATATATATATATATATATATATATATATATATATATAATATATATATAATATATATAATATATATATATATATATATAATATATATAAGGAAGGGCACATAGTCTGAATTTCGTTTTCACAGTGTTTAAGATTTGATTTTTATTATTTTGGCCCTTGAACTTTTAAATTTAGGTTTTAATGTTTAAATCAATTTTACTTACTTTTTTTTTATTCGTGTATTTGTATGGGTGTAAAAGAGCGTTAGTGTTTTTAACTTTATGATTTTTCATATTTACATATTTACTGTAAATACGATTTAACTTTTTAACATTTACAGTTTTAAATTTAACTTTTAGTGTATGAACAATTTTAACCTGATTTCACTTTTGTTCGTTTTTTTTTGTCCTGTTGTTTTGTTTTGTGTTGCTGGTATGTGCTTGTGGAATGGCAGATTTGAACATGCTCGGGCTTACTATCGCTTTACTAACATCCGTGGCTTGCAATCTAACTCTGCATCCGTGGAATACCACCTCTCTAACTCTAACCCTAACCTTTTGCTTCTGTCTGAGACCCAGATGGCTAGGAATTCATCCTCTAACTCGTTTAATATGTCCAACTATAACTTATTTCATAATTTCCGTCTGAAGGGTGGAGTATGTGCCTATGTAACATAAACACTTCTGTAACAACGCCTCACGTCTTAAGATCTCAATCTCTAACTTCGATTTCTTGTGGCTTAAAACTTTCTTCCTCTACAACAATATCTTGTGTTTTTACTCACTGTTTTCCTAACAGAACAGATTTTCACGCTTTTTTGGAATATCTTACAACTTCTCAAGAACCTGTTATATATTCTCATCCAAATAAAGAAGTTTATTATTTAGGGGATTTCAATGTACACAAACACTGAAGGTTGGGGTTCCTCTCATACTAATTTAGGTGGGGAGGAGGCCGAATCATTCAGCATTTTCAAAGATCTCGGGAGCAACTAATTAAAGAACCTACCACAACATTCCGGATCGCCCAACAATTCTTGAACAGCACCTTGACCTAATGTTTTAAAAATATTTTCTTCACTTTTATAAATTTTTTCAACTGCTTCTAACTGCAAAATCTGGCCACAAAACCTTATATCTCTTAATTTTAATACTTTCTCTCCAACAGTTCCATCCTGCCCTACGCGTTTTTTCTTGCACTTTAATCGGGCCGATTGGGTTGCCTTGCGTCGCTTCTACACTAACTATAAATCGGAATGACCGTTTGACTCTGGTGCGCTTTTCGGTTTCTTCCGATAAGGGAGGAACTGTAATCGTTGATAGGATGAGCAGGTTCATTTCCTTCTTCGACTAAATCTTTCTCTCCTCAAATCTATGGTTCGATCGTGCTTGTTGTTCTCTGGCCATTCAGGTTAGAGACAGTGCGTATTGGGAATGGAAAAATTCTCGTTCACCTATCACTCTTGTTAATTTTCATTCAGACCTAGAAATCGTTGTAGGGATACTCTTCGACGAAGCAAAGCGGGCTTTCATCAAACGAAAGGGCGCTAACCTCCTAGGTTCTCCTACTAAAAAATCTTTCTGGCCTCTTTGCCAAAAACATCTCTAACAACTTCTGTAAATCTGCCTTTCCTCCTCCTCTTATTCAATCTGACGGTTCTGTTGCTATTCTCCACTGAAACGGCAATCTCTTGGCCTCCTATTTTCCTCTAAATCAACCCTGGATGATTCTGGCAATTCCTCTCCCTTCCTCCTTCCTCTCAGGTGTCCTATTCCTTTGCCTGTGATTACATTTGATTCGGTGCATGGACTCCTGAAAATCTATGAACTTTAAGGAAGGCGGGTGGACCGGATGGCTTTCCTCCCCGAATTTTGAGGGAATGTGCCTCCGTGCTGACCCCGCCCCTCGTTCAACTATATTCTCTATGTCTCAAAACTAACACTTTCTCAGTGTTTGAAGGGCGCACACGTCCAATCACATTCTTCAACTCATTTCATTCTGCTCCCTCTTTTACTTCTAGAATTGCCTCTCGTCTTAATCTTTCCGATTCCTATCTCTCGCTGACTGGATAGGATTTCCGGGTGGGGTCGCCTCAACCTTTTGAAATTTAGTTCTTTAAAAACTCAATTCTACAAAATCTTCCTCTCTAAAACACCTTCCAACTTTCCTAACTCTTTCGACGGTTCTCTCGTCTCCCTTGGTTTGACAATATAAACATCCTTGGCCTAACATAAACAAAAAAAATGTTTTTGGAAACCTCACATCCAACGGTTTGCTAGGGTGGCACTCAAGAAACTGGGAGTTCCCTGTTTAGACTGCGACACAGACTTTTTTTCCTCTTCTCAGTTACTTCCAGCTATACAAGGGCTCATACCGCCCTTTAATGGAGTACTGCTCTCATATCTGGGGGGCTCTGGTCTCACCCGGCTTTTGGACAAGGTTCGAGTCAAAAGCCAAAAGACTTATAAACTGTTCCGTACTTTAAACTTCTATTGAATCCTCTATCTTTGCGGCGCGATGTTGGTGCTTTATCTCTTTTCTATAGGTAGCCTGCAGCGGCAGGTGCCGAAGGGAACTTGTAAACTCGCGGTACCACCACCCTTTACGACGCCGCTCGTACCACTAGGGGTGGCTGTGTCTGCGGCACGGAGTTTTGTGTTGGATATTGGTAACTCCAGGCTAGTTCGCTGCGGCGCTTCCTTCTTTCCTGCCTACCTCGGTCTGTGGAATTCTCTTCTATCTTCCTGTGTTTTCTGCTGAATTTAATCTCCCTCACTTCAAAACTTGCGTCTGTGCTCTGCGTAATTTGCGATAAGTGTGAACTTCTGAGGAGTGCAACACCCCCCTTGAATAGAGCTTTGCCCGTGAGTGGTGGAGACAACTGTAATATACTTATGTATATATATATATATA
>JABUQX010129556.1:30000-33018 GCA_015478945.1 Trachelipus rathkii
ATATATAATATATTATAATATATAGATAATATATACGTTATATAATATATATATATATATATACTTAATATATATAATATATAATAATAATATATATACTCTATATACTTATATATATATATATATATATTTATATATATATATATATCATGATTTATTTATAATAAAATTTACTATATATAATAAATATATATATAATAATATAATACAATAAATATATAATATATATATATATTATATATAAAAATATTATATTATATATTATAATATATATATATATATATATTATATATATATATATATATTAACACTATTATTATATATATATATATTATTATATAATATATATAATAATATAATATATATTATTATATATATATATAATATAATTATAATATTATATATATATATATAATATATACTATATATATATTATATAGTATACTATATATATATATATATATTATATTATATATAAATAACAGCGATAATCTTCATATATCGATAATATATGCACAAATACATAACATACATACACATGCATACATCATATATATATATATAATATTACTAATATATACTATATATATATAATATATATATATATATATATATATATATATATATATTATATACATGCATACATCATAATAATAATATATATATATATAACACTAACATCATTAGCAATATTACAATCACTAACACTAACACTATCGTTATCGATAACATTAATTCTAACACTAATTATTATCCCTATCACTTATCATTTACACTAGTTTTATCACTAATAAATTTATTATTATAAAAATTATTATTAGTATCATAACTAACATTACCAAATTAGTATCATATTGTTATATAATTATTATTAATACTAACACTAATTAATTATTAACACTACAGTTTTATCACTATTATAAATTTATTAACTAGATTGATAAGAGTGATTCCTAATTATGTCGCAACCATGATCTCATGAAAAGCCCTCTTGTTGGGCCGGGAAAATGAAGCAGATTCCGAAAGGCGTCATCTTTACACAGTTTATAACGTAAATCAGATTTCAATTGATTTATATATATATATACATGGGCGTAGGCAGGATTTCACTTAGGGGGGGGCAAAGGTTGTATATATAATATATATATATAATATATTTATATTTATATATATATATATATATATATATATACTATAATTATATATATATATATATATATATAACAATATTATATATATATATCAGCTTGGACCGCCGCCAAATGCTATCGACATACTGAGAGTATCTAGCGGAGATTACTTCAGGAGAAATCAGCGTGTATTAAACGGCACACAGCGAGATTGACTTCAAGCCAGATGTGAAAACGAAAGACATTAAAACTATGTACTGTATAAAAAAAAATGATATGTTTGTAATACGTTAGATAATTACTCCTTCATTATCATAGAGATGAAAGAAAATTTTGAAACAGGGAGCAAGATATTCTGAAAAACGTTACGCGGCTGGACAAAACATTATAAGTTCACTTTTTTAATATCGCCAAGATTTAGGGGAAGGGGAAGTGCCCCCCGCCACCACCCCTGACCTACTGCCCATGTAGTATATATATTATAATAATATATATCACACTATATATAATATATATATATACATAACTTATAAAATATATTAATAATATAATATATATATACTATAAATATTATATATATAATATATAATATACTATAATATAAAACAATCAGCTACTAATATAATATATATATAAGATTTATGGTCAGCGTTTAGATATGTCCAGTTCATATTGTATCTTAAAAACTAATTAAATGCTACAGTAAAAACGGAATGACATTTTTGCGAAATCAGCGTAAAAGAGTTAGTACTGGAACTTTAAAAATAAAAAAAAGCGATTTAAAAAGAGAAGTAATAAAATGGTAGAGAGTAATTTTAAACTCTATTTAATTGAAACGTAACACTACGTTGCCTTTAATAAGAGGTGGTATTATAATACTAAAGAATACCCAAGAGGAATATACACCCCAGGCAGGCTAGTCGAGCTGTCTAACATCGGCCTCCGGGGAAAACTACGGCAGGTGGGATATTTCCCCCCTCCGGAGAGGGTCTCCGGAACCGCCGCTCTTTGGTATTTGGGTGTCGCGTGGGGTTCCTCCGCCCCTCCCCTACGGGGTATGGAAAACATCCCCCTATGTTCCCGTCGGCTCGAGCCCCCCTAGTGTGCCCATATATAAATAAATAATATATATATAATAATATAATAATATAATAGCTAAATTTAAATATATAATATACTATATATATAAATAATATACTATATATATATACACATATATATATATAATTATATATATATAATAGTAGGGTCTGGCCAAGGAACGCACCCGAGATAGCAGGCAATAGACAACAAGGACTCCGCGAGGTGCGTGGTGCGCAATTTTTTGAGATGCGGTTGACGGTGGCGGTAAGCGACATTTAAAAAATTCAGCGAACCTGTGCGCGTGCAAAGAAGTTGACAGGCTATGCGGAAAGAAGCAAAATAATAGCAAGTGCGGTGCGGTTGCGGCGAGCAACGAGAAAGAGATGAAAAAGTGGTTCAGCCCTGGCGGATGTCGGTGACGGATCGGTGCCAGGTGCGAGGCATCTTATAATAACCGCCCCAACCGCCCACACGACACCAGCCTTCCGTACAAAACACTTTCTGACAAATAAAACAAAATACCAAAAAAGACAATTGAAGTTGAGATCAAACCTATATATATATATATTAATATATAGTATATTAGTAATAGTATATATATATATACTTATATTATATAATATTACACATATATCATAATAAAGATCCTATATAATAAGTCTCAGTATGAATACGTAATTAATAATATAATATATATATATATTTATATATATATATACTATAGAGTAATATTATAAATATAGTTATACATGAACTAGGATCACTCAAACTCTTATATATATTATAGCAACTACTACTAATACAA
>JABUQX010129558.1:0-42500 GCA_015478945.1 Trachelipus rathkii
GTTAACCTATAATATAGGTATAAATGACATATTTAGCAAATTAACACTATATATTTGATTTTAATTAAAGTATACTATATATAACATTTGAGGTGGGCATACCTAAGATGGAATCTGGAAAAATTAAGACATATATGTCATATGTGTCACCTATATCCATGATAGATTACAGGTAGTATAATAAGGAAGATTTTAATTGTGGAAATAACTTCTTGATAGGCAGTTATTAGAGCTTAACTCATCTGGTTGCAAAAAGTTTTAAGGTAAATAAAAGTTACTCATGTAAAATATATATATAAGGTTATCATTTGGAAAGTATATTATTGAAGGTAAGTTTATATAAGGTTACCCTATATCAATAAGGCCTGATGCAAAAGTTTAATCCGCATGTGAGTATAATATGTGTGTGTGGTGTTAGTGTGTGTTGGTGTGTTGGTGGTGAGTGTGTTTATTGTCTTATGTTGTAGTATCTGTTGAGGTATTAGTGATAAACTCAGTTGGTTTAAGGCGATGTGATGCATGAAGAATGTATAGAAGGAAACAATAACATTAAAATAGCCATCACACTCATCATCTCCCTCATGGAAATAGTAAGACTGCATTTCCTTTTTATAGATTATATTTGAAAAACCGACGCTAAGTTTGTCCACAAGTGCAAGGATTTAAAGATTACTCAGAAGAGGTAGCATCTATCCTCATTGTCTGTTCACATTTTATTTATATTATTAATTAATATTATTATTATTATTTATTATTATATTATTATTATTATTATTATTATTATTAGTTATTCATTATTATTATTTAATTATTATTAATCCTTTCGATATTATAATTAATTTTATATTCTCCCTAATTTATTAATTATTATTTAATATTATTATTATTTAATATTATTATTATTATCATTATTATTATTATTAATTATTATTATTATTATTATTAATTATTATATTATAATTATTTATTAATTTATTAATTATAATTTATTTATTATTATTATTATTATTTATAATTGTTTTGATTATTATTATATTATTTAAATTACTATTATCATTATATTATATTATATTATTATTATCATTATTTATTTATAATTTATTTAATTAATATTTTGATATATTTGATATTCCTATTTTATTACTAAATAAGTTATTATTTATTATTAATTATATTATTATTATTATTATTATATTATTTAATTATATTATTATTTAATTATTTATAATTATTATTATTATATTTAATTTAATTATTATTATTATTATTTAATAAATTATTATTTAATTATGTTATTAGTATTATTTATATATTAATTTATGTATTTATTAATTATATTCATTATAATTTTAATTATTATATAATATATTAATTATTTATTATTATGATTATATTATTTATTATTATTATTGTTATTGTTTATTATTATGGATTATTTTAGTTATTTTATTTATTTTATTAATTTATTTATATTATTTAATCATTACATTATTATTATTATATTATTAATTTATTATTCAATTATTATTATTATCTATTAATTCTATTATATATATTATTTTATTATATTATATTAAATTAATTATATATTCATATATTTAATTATTATTTAATTTTTAATTATTATTAAGGATTATATATATATCATAATTATATTCATTATTAAATTATTATAATTATTATTATATAATTATTATTTAATTATTATTATTATTATTATTATTTATTAAATTATTATTATTATTTAATTTTTATATTATATATATTGTTATTATTATTATATATTTATAGTTAAGTTTAAAATGAGGTTTGACTTTACTCCATATATCACCAATATCAGAGAAATGACCAGATTGACTCCATTAATATCATAAACTACTCATTAAACACATCTTTAATATAATATTAATATTAGTGGATATGCTAAAAAGTATTAAGTAAGAAAACATTATTAGGATAAACAGAGGATTCAAAAAAATCCATGGATAACATCAGGTATACGAAACTCAATAAGTCAAAAACATATGATACTCAAAAACATAAATCATTACTACAGAAATTATAAAGGAGGTATCATATCATAAAATATCAATTATAATATAATTAGTATGAAGATACTTATTTTTAAAATTATGTTTTAAGAAACCAAAAGTAAATATTACATATAAGTAAATTATTAAAAAATGTATATATGAATATATTAGATCACTAAAAATCAACTTGGGGCTATTATTAAATTGAATCGCTAGTCAACCAAAGTAACTCAAAAAAGCAAATAAATGATATCTAACAAAACGGAGAAATATTTAAAAAATAAAAAGATAATTAGCCGCTGATGAACCTAACAATTACTTCGTAAATAATGGCAAACTAAATGTATCAAACATATGCCACTTAGGCATACCTCATTTGAAACCTATTTTGGAGTATAGCGTCGGGCGGGGTGAACCGGGCCGCCTCTTGTATAGGAGGGCATAAGTTGTCGGTCTCTCTTCATTTGAAAATGTTCGGACTCAGAAGTAAAGCGATCATTACCTCACTCTAAATGAGAAAAATATAAAACAAATAATATAAAAGATATATTGAATAAACATACACATAAAAAAAAATTTCGCATCATTTTATAGCCACGCGGTAGTCCTACAAGTTTTATTTAAGCTCAATTCATATTTAACTAATTTCTACAAAGTATAAATAGGATATGTATGACCATAATTGCCTTTTTTAACAAAATGTTAGATCAGACCCTTATAAAGAGGGTACAATCTCTTATTATAAAGCATCTCTCTCATTTCTTACACAAGGTGAGGAAGTATTATCTCACAACGTATAATTGAACTTAATGCTACAGTGTAGTACTTCTCTCTCATACATCCAGAGAAATAAGTGATGAAAAAACTGGATCCATATAAATATATAGCTGATTAATGAGCCGGAATTTCAATTTTATTCAATCATTATTACGCTATTTTAGCAAAATATTTTCCGACAAAAACTGTATTGGAATATCGAAATAATAATAACTTACTGATGTAATAACAGAATAGATTATGCATTTTATAAACTCGGGCACATATATCAGAGTTGAGTTTAAAATGTATACAGGAGTATAACCAAATAGCAGCCCTTATGTTTTTTATGTGAGCTAAAAAAAAATATGAGTGTGGTATATGAAAACTTAAAGGAACCGATCTATATCATAGAGCACCTTTGATATTCCATTGGATCGTTATCCAAAAAGAATTTGGAGATATCAATGGAGGAATCGATTACTACTACTTCATGAACAAATAGAAGTATAGTTTCAAGGATTTTAACGGGATATACATACCTCTTACAATGGTGATTTAAAACATTCTTGAGCTGGTAAGTTTAATTTTATTGTGAGTGATAAATGGTGAAACATGCTCTGAACCACTACAACACTTGCGGTGTTCCAACTCATCAGGATCTATTTACATTATATAGGCCACATATTAATTAAAAATTTTTACACTTCTGTTATATCCAAACTGATGTATTTAATATAGCACTGAAACGAATCTTTCATGTCAATCTTTTGTGCTTGTAAATATGATAGAAATTTTTTAATTAAAAAAATAATTAAATAAAGGATAAAAGACATTAACAACAAGTAGTGGTGGTAACACAAGACCCATTACAAGTGGTAGCCCGTAGACTTTGGAAGAAGAAAAAGACAGCAAATAATAGCACGGATTGGAAGTCAGAAAGGAGTGCTTTAATAAGGAAGTGTAAACTAAATATAATAGAAGGGACGTAATTAGTAATTGTTTAGAAGATAATAAAAATGATTTTTTTTGTTGTTGCCCCATTTAAATATAATTGGACTTAAAATCTAGAGATAATGTGGTGGTATTTGTTGTGTGTGGGAGAATAATGAGAATTGCATATAACTCGAGTCTTCAGTTTGAAGTATATTCGTATTATTCTTGTATCTGAAAGGGAAAGGACTGAAGCTTTGAATTTTGAGTTGACAAGGTCGAAAATGTTTTGAAAAATTGGATTGACAGCTTTAAAAAAAAAAAAAAATTCATTCTGTTATTTATTGTTGCTGTCACCCCAAACATATACGAAGTGTTATGAAAGAGCTTTGACTATAATGTGTTGAAGTGCTAGGGGATAGATTTAGAAAATAGACTATTAATCGGGCGTTTATTTTGTATGACAATATATGGGTATATTTTATTTTAATTTGGGAGTAAATATAAATAAGATTTATTAGAATACATTATATATTTTTTTTATTGTGTGCTTATAGACCTGCTGCTATAGGGCCCAGACTAGATTATAACTCAAAAATAAAGAAGCAGTTATCAGCAAATATTATTATAAAAAGTGCAATAATAAACTGTGTATTAAATGGTAGAGCAGTCGGGAGATCCAAGAGACTTTTGAAGTTACCTATACGGAGGTTCAACAGAGTGAACACACAAGATACCTGCCACGACGCTAATTATATAATGACATTAAATATTACCTTATTAAATTAAATTACCTATATATACTCAATTCAAAGAGATATAAATCTAAGAAATAGTGCTTACATAAATAATTCCCCTTTCTATAGGTTAGAAAAAGCTAGACAACACGTTAGCTATATATAATATGTGTAATCATTAAATATCTATAAACACTTAATACCTCGAAATTAAAACATTCGAATAATATTTATCTCTTATATTAAAGTAACAAGTATACTCAAAAAAGCTATATAAATAATTATATTAATACACTATCTACTATATTTGGCAACTTTGCACACATGCACCGCTCATCAAAACAGCTTGCATAAATAATATATATTAAATAATAATTACTATTTATTATTATTATTATAATTTATCAATTATTAAATTATTATTAGGATTATAATGAAGTCTTATATTATATTATTCTTATTAAGTATATAATATTTATTTTATTTAAATTCTTGAAATATCTAATATTATTATTAATTATTATTATTTATTATTAAATATTATTATTATTTATTATTATTATTTATTATTACTTAATTATTATTATTTAAATATAATTATTAATTATATTATATATTTAATTACTATAAATATTATTATTAGTTATTTATCTCCATTTATTATTCTAGTTTAATTTTATTATTTTTTATTATTATATTAATTATTATTATATTAATTATTATATTTATATATTATTATTATATTAATAATAGATTATTATATTATTATTTTTAATTATTATTATTTATTGTTAATTGCATATTGTTATGTATTATTATAGTTATTTAATTATTCTTATTATTCATTATTATGTATTATTTCTATACTATAACAACAATTAATTACAAATCTATTTATATTATTATTTAATTTAATCTATATTATTATCTAATTATTTAATTATTATTATATATAATTTATTATTATCATAATATTATTATTATAACATTATTTAATTTATTTATTATTAGTTAATTTAACTTGTATATTAATATTTTTTTTTCTCCTATGTAAAATTATTATTTTTTGTATTAGTAACTTGTAAAAATGATGAATAGTGGTAATAAGTGGATTATCTTAATTGTTATTTAATTTTAATTTTTATGGACCCATAAAAGATATGTCGGCTTTTATCACTAATCTGTTCATTACTATATAGTATTTATAATTATCATTAGGATTATTTATTTATCTATTATATTTATTATATATTATTATTATTATTATGTAGTTATTATTATTATTTTATATACGTGGAATATTAATTAATTATTATTATTAATTATTTTATTTATTATTTATTATTATTATATTATTATTATAATTATTATTTAATTTTATTATTATTATTATTGTTTTTAATATTGATTATATTATATTATTATTATTATTCATTATTTATAATTCTATTAATTATTATTATTATATATTATTATTATTTATATATAGTTATTATTATTATTAATTATATATATTTATATTATTTACATTAATTATTTATATATTATTATATTATTATGTTCTTATATTATATTAAGCAATTATAGATTATATTATATAATTATTTTATTATTATTCACTATTAATTATTATAAAGGTTTTATTATTAAATGAATGAAAATATTGTACATAGAATAGAATTTTAATTATGCAATAATTTATTAATCTAATTAACATTAGTTTGGTAATTACGTTAAATTAATTTATTATTATTAATATTCATTCTTATTATTATTATATTCTATATATTTTAATTATTATTATTATTTAGTTAATTATTTAATTATTTAATTATTATTTAATTATTCATATATTATTTATTATTATTTAATATATTCATTATTATCTATTATTTTATTATATTATATATTAATATATTATTATATTATTAATTATTATTATACTCGCTCCCATTTTAGTTTTGTGAAATATTACTATTTTAATATTGAGTGATTGTATTTACATGAATGAAAATTGGAAAGATAAACTTTGGAAAAAGTAACTAATTAGTGACTAGTTAACTGTAAAAAAAATTATGTAGTATTTTTCTATGTTATTCTTATTGCAGAAGATTATAATATAAATTATGTGATGTAATGTAATAAAGATTTCAAAAATGATCATTTTGAATCACATATATTTTTCATTTGGAGTTGGGACAATCGACTTATTATTATTATATTATTATTATTATCTATTATTATTATTATTATTTATATTATTATTATTATTATTATTATTATATTATTACTTATTATATTATTATTATCATTATCTTATTATATTTTATTATTATTAATTATATTATATTATTATTATTATTAATTATTATTAAATTAACTAGTGATTAAATTTGATGTTATTCACACAATTAATGTGTAACTCACAAATTAAATAAATAATTATTATATTTAATACTGGTACAATTATGTAATTAGTGTAAAATTTGAGGTTCAGGACTATGGATCTCTAAGAAAATTATGATTTAAGGTGAGTGTGTATTTATAATTATTATTAGCTATGATTTTATAATGGCTCTATTAAAAGTAGCAATCAGTATTTGGAAGAATCACTAGAGGTTAATACTAGAATCTAATATATAGATGTCTAAGGATTATTATAATTATTATTATTATATATTATTAATTATCTTTCGATTATATTTTTAATTCAAGAAATTCAAAGATTATTATATTACGGTACTTATTACGTCTATTAGTATTATTTACCTTATTTTATATATAATTATTATTATTAATTATTACCTTATTTAATTTTATATTATTTTATCAATTCCTCTCACACTTACTGTTATTAATTATATTTCGGGTCTCAAAGGACACGACTCTGCAATTTGCAATTAGTACAGAAACCCCTTTCAGATACCTAGGCGAAATTAATTTATTTGTATATTTATACATTAAATATATATATGACTTAATAAATTAGTAGTTTTTGATAGGATGTTATGAGGCTCTAATAAATTAGAATTCATATGTAAATCTTATCTATTAAACTTTCTTAAGTACATAAAAATTGAAATTGAAATTTTTATATTAATAATGCTTTCAATATTATATTTATATTATTATTATTATACATATTATTATATATTAATTATATTATTATTATATTATTCTTATATAATTTAATTTATAATATATTATTATTTAATATCATTTATTTAATAATATATATTATATTATTATATATTATAATTTAATTATTATTATTATTTATTATTTATACATATATTATTTACTCATAGTTAGGAATTAGTGGTATTATTGAATGTAATCGTGATATGTATTTCGATTGAAGTTACGATTATTATGTCACATTTTTCATTAGTTGTGGTAATTAATTAAGAGTTCGGAGTCGAGGAGTATTTAATTTTATCGTATTTTCCCAAAGTTTTGCGAGTCCTGGTAGAATACTCGAGGGAGTCGAGTATAATTCATAAAAGTCTTACAATCATTTCCTGGAATCTCTCAGAAACGACTTTTCTTTTCTTGTGATAAATAACTTTCTAGTTATCATCAGGTCTTTCTCTTACGGCTAATATTATTGGCAATCTAGCCGTAAAATGAAAGGTTTTTAATATATAAAATAAATAACTATTTTCATTTTTTTATTTTAATATTTTAGAATTATTTGTTTTTTTTTGAGGTACATGTAAGAGTTTGAGTTAATATTTATAAACTGGGTATATTATCTAAATAAAGGTTATTAAAAAACTGGTTAATAAAAATATAAAAATGTATCTAGTACTAAAATATAACTTTAGTGTAATTTGTGCAATATTTAAAATATATATATAATTATTCACTTAGTTCCCAAGATATTATCAACAGCGAGCGAATGCATAATTAATAATCGTAATATAACTAAATAATTTATTAGGTTTTGCATTTTCTTAGGTACCTTTCTCCTTTATAAACTAATTTATGTAATAAGATATAGAAGTCACATCAAGTAATTTAACTGAACACCAAGTCAATAAATAAGATATAGTAAAGGCACAAATAAGTAGCGTTAAAAAGAATTCGAGAAAAAAACTGTATAGTTAAAATATTTCCTAATTTGACATGTATAGAATGTAAAATTAAGATGACACATAGTGCCGATCTACACGTTGTGCCGTATTGTCCGCCTCAGCATAATTATCAATTTTATTAAATAAAATCTTCTAGTGATATACCTTAATAAAATTAGAAATTTTATTTCTGTTTTTAAGATATTCTTCTTTATTTATATATAATTCTTTTAATTATATATATTATTAGAGAGCATTTGTAATTAAAGTATAAATTACGGAATAAAACATTCACTAGTATGAGCTGTCATCTCTATCTCACTTACCCTGCACCTCCTATGCTGAAGACTAGATAGGAAATATTAATATATGTAAAAGTAATATTAAATTATCTATTAATATATAATATATAAATTAGATAAAATAGTGACATCTAAATGATATATTATACAAATATACATAATTAATTATATAATAAATATTTACAATTCTTAAATCTATAATAGATAATTCATTACAAAATAATAAATATATATAATTATAACTGTAATCAAATAACAGATAAACGCGATTATATATATAGAGCGGATTGTTTTATACTTAAATGAGCTTATTATGCAGTCACAATTTTCAAGTAGGGAGACGTATCATATAGAGAGATAGTTGTAATAGGTAATAAAGCATGGAGAGAAATAGTTAAGACTATATAATCCAATTAAAGATTATAATATGTATCAGGAGATAAGTATACATTATCCAAGTATACTCCGCCCGTTTTATCTGTATATATAAGGGAGTAGACCTATATATATTATATTTATTATATATATATATATATATATATAATATATATATATTATATATAATATATAATATTTTATATATATATATATAATATATATATATATATATATATATATACTATATTCTAATATGGACCTATATATATATATCTATATATTTATACTATATATATATATTATATATATATATATATATATCAGTGGCGATGCGATTCCAGCAACTTTTTGCTACTCGTGCTCTCCTCCTCTCTCTTCTCTCTCCTCTCTCTCTCTAATTATAATTATTATATATATATATTTATATATATATTTATATTATATTATTATTATATATATTAATATATATATAATATATATTATATTATATATATTATATACTATATATATAATTATATTATATTAATTGATTCACATACTTCTATCTTTCCCCATCCCAACAGCTAGGTAATATTTAAAATCATAATCAACAAGAGATTATCCATCAAGGAAAAGAAAAAATACGTTAACATCTTTAAATTTGCTGACGCCAGAAGAAGAAATTCTTTAAACATCTTGGACATTGTATCCTGGTCCCTACTGAAGGGTGATTATAGAGTTTTTGTTTGTTTTGTCTGGATTGACTTAAGTTAATAGAGGTTATAAATAACATAATAATACAATAATAGTAATAGTAAAGTAATAATTAATTCTGTAAATTTGAACATGATTGGATTAATTTGTTTGTTTTAAAGAGAGAAGTGAATTGTTTGAGTTGTTATACTTAGTAAATTAAAGTTAAAATCAAGTACTTTTGCCTATGAAAGAGATTCAGATATAGTTGTATATATTTAACGTAACGTAAATTACTGTTCTATGTTTGCTATCTGAATTAGCTATCTGAATTAATTAATAAACTTATTTTTAAAATAATTGCGCTGGTGAGATGAAGGAGAATTTCATGACAACCTTAATTTGTGTGTCTCATTCTCAGGTTCCGGGTTTGGATCCAGCATCTTCTCTATATTCAACAGCAACGGCGATAACCTAACGAGGCAATTAAGAACCATTTCTCTTCTGACTGAAGGGAATCCGCTGAGGAAACACTAGTCATCAGATTTATCGAACTCCTTTTCCAAGATGTCGTCCCTTCCCAAGGTACTTATCTACAAGTAGTAGTATCTTTTGATAACCGATAAAAATTAAGTTTAAAGGGTTATTGTCTCTAAGACTGGGAGTTTTTTTTTGTTAGCCCCAAACTCTTGAGAAGTTGCATTAGACAGAAAGGCCCTCATAGTAATCTATAAAAGAAGATCGACCTGTATACAGATAATAATATCTATTTACGACATAACGAAGCTTAAAGATGGACACCTAAATTTTTTTGCAAGAGTTTTTTTTCAAGAGTTTTAGAAATCAAAGAAAAGTTAAAGCTAGTTTGTTTGTAGATAGTAAAAATCGTTGAAGAGTTCAATCGTTAAATCTAAATTTTTATATAAAGCTAAACATAATAATTCTTTTCTTAAATATAAAATTTATTCAATTTATTCAATTTATTCAATTCAAGGTTTAATCTGGATTCTATCTGAAGGTGGAGGGAGAGTCGTATCTTTCGCTTGCGAGAGAGTGGAAGTCCTGCGGACTTGAAATTTTAAGCCAAAAAAAAAAAAAAAATTTGTAAATTAAATGTACCTTGGACTCCGCGCTCTCGTCAGGTCGAATTGCTATCGCTGCCCCTCTTCCAATAGGTGTATATAAGTAAATAATACGCTTATTTATTTTCAATTTTTATTTATATTTGTTATCCTATTTATTATTGTTTTCTGATTTATTATCTTTATTATTCATCGTTTTTTTTTCCTATTGATATATATACATATGTATATATACATATGTAGGTATATACAAAATTCCATTTAAATATATATTTAATTTGTTTATAACTTTTTCAACTTTAGTATTATTATTATTATTCATCAATTTTTTTACATATTGATATATATATACATGCATATATTGCATATATATATATATGATTTTTCATCTATTTTAATAATTAATCATTACTGGAGTTCCTTGATCCTTTTAATAAAAGCTGTAGTTGTGTCTGTTTTTCTTTCAAATGCAGCAGAGATTGAGGTTGTAAGTCAGGTATAAATTAATAAAAATAAACTGGTAAAGAAGAGGATAGGGATAGTGTGAGTATTCACCCAATCAGTGTTGCTGTTGTATCTATCTGTAATATTGACAACATAGTGGATGCATATTTTACTTGGTGTTTAGAACAATTTAATTCAATCTCCTACTTTTGATAGATAAATCCTCATAATAATCAGAAGTTGCTGGAACTACAATTAGCTGAACATCACAAAAACAACATTGAAATTTATCCAAAGAGCCAGAAGTTTGAAAGGGAACAACTTTAGCAAGATTTAGAGACTTCCACTGCCAAAAATATAAACTCCACCAACGGAAGACGTCAGCTCGGAATCGTTAGACCCCTTAACGCAGAGGCAGACCCTTCCGAGAAAGGAGTGTGCTTCATCCAGATTTGCTGGTGAGGTGCCTTTCTATTGTGGTGGGGATCAAAAAACCTACCACATAAAGTGGTAGCAGAGCGTAGTTGTTTCTTTTAGGAATACTACCGGCTCTGCTGCTGAGTGTTGACAAAGTGTCACTCAGCCGCCACTGTTATTGGAACATCGTCATGACCGATGGGATGAATGAATTGTTGGGAGAAGGGAAGACCGAAGATGGGAAAACACCACCGACGGATTCCATCCCACTTCCACCAGATCAACATAATATGCAGTCCAGTGTTGTCACTTCAGATCCAGAAAATCAAAGAGCGACGCAGAGTCCAGCGGTAGTTACCGTGGATGCTCAGTTCTTTCAATCAGTATTGCAACAGAACACCAAACTAATGGAAAAAATGACAGCCTTGATATCCGCAATGGAAATAGATAAGAAGCCTAAGAAGATGATTCCTTTGGGCAAGTTTAACATCGAGACTGGGGAAACAATGGTCCAGTTCTTTGACAGATTCGAGCAGTTTTGTGCTGTGCAATACCCTGGATCAACAGAGGGTATGGTGGCCCTATTGGGAAGCCATCTCCAAGGTTCTGCTTTGGAGGCTTACAATATAGTCGCCGCGACATCAGCCGAATATCCATTCGTAAAGGCACAACTTTTGCAGTGGTTCAGAGAACATTTAAAGAAAAAGGTAAATACAGAAACTAACGAGTTTACGAAAGCTGAAATGAAAGAGGGAGAGGATGTGCCATTGTTCGCTTTGCGACTGTTGGGGTTGGCGCAGCGAGCTTTTCAAGGGAATGACGTAAAGAGAATGCCCATGGTACGAGAAAAATTATTAGACAGTGTGCCTGAGGTGGTTAAAACAAGAGTGGAAGATTCATTGATGGGAGTAGAAGTTACTCAGGGTTCATTAATTCCTTGGGAGCAATTAGTTATTATGGTGGACAAGGTGTACCGAGGAAATAAGAAGAAAGAAAATCCGAACGTTGAAGTAGTCGACTTGACTCGGTCATTACAAATGTCCACCATCCCCACGCAACAACATCAAATGGTACAATCCACGTATGGTAACTATGAGGGATTGTGTTGTTGCCGACAAATGCAAACACAACCCCAGCTTAGCGCTGTAACATCTCAAAGAAACAACCCGGCTGCTCAAAATACAACCCAAATACCATCAAGTAATTATAGGCCATCAAGATATGAACCAGCAAATCAAATCCCAACAAGAGAATTTCGAAATGGGCAGAGGAATTATCATCAAAGAAACCAAAATGGCTCCGCAGTTCCAACCTGTAACCATTGCAAGAAGAGGGGGCATAACATGAGTGATTGTTGGAATCGGCCACAATGTATGTATTGTGGTAAACGAGGTCATGTCATAGAGGACTGTTACCTAGAACAAAACCGATGTTTAAAATGTAAAGAAGTAGGACATTTGGTAGGGGAATGTCCCAATGGGCGAAGCCAAACTCAGGCCCCACCAAGAATATCGTGTCCCTTTTGTCAAAATGAACATTTAGGAAAGGATTGTCCACAAAGATCGGGAAACGGAGGAGCTCTGGCATGGAAGACCTCATGCCAGAAGCAGCAACAACAGCAGAAGTAGTAGACGAATATGACGGGGGAGCTTGGGGAATTGAGGTCGAGGAGGATGATCCGGGAGGGTCGCAGGAGATTCCTCGCGAAATTTTTCACCAAACGACATCGGTCCAGGTGCCCCCAATAACAATCTTTGAGAGCCCTCACGGCAGGACCAGTTGACACAGGTGTCGGTATTAGTTACAGTAAGTGATAAAGACATCCCACCTGATGATAATAATGACCAAGTTGGGGAAAACTCACCCGCCGTAACTCCGATCAATCTTGAGAACGAACCAGAACCAGCAGTAGTAGTAAAAGAAAACAGGAAGGAAACCAAAGAGGTAGATGAAAGCTCAGAGAACATCATTCATTATCATATTATAAGAGCTCCCCAAAAGACCTTAATTTTGCAGTTACCATAGTGGATCAACCCCCTATGGAGCCTCTTACAGCGTTTGTAGATACGGGTGCAGAGGTGAGCCTTATATCAGCCAGCTGTTTCCATCTGTTAGACAAAAAAGAAAAGTCCAATTTTGCCCACCGCTTTTCGAGGTGTCACTGGAATTGGAAGTGTCCGATTTCCCGTTTTAGGCGAAATAATGATCGCATTACGTTTATCCACCAATTATGTTCTGAAACCGGGTCGCTTTGTCGTCGTCCCAGATCAACTGTCCGAATACGACTTGGTTTTAGGATATGACATCCTCAATCAGGAACATCTTTTGCCTGATCTGCACCATAAAGAATTGGTAATCCGACGTGGGAATTATGTGCAGACAGTAGCGGTGGATATGAGACAAGGCTTACCTAAAGAAGAAACATGTGCCTTGGTAGAATCTGTGAGTATTGCACCGCTGCGGTGTATGGTGGTAGAAATTGAAAGAAAAGGACGACCAATTCCTATAAAACAACCCGTTCTGGTGGAGGCTTGGCGGGATTTGGCAAAAGATATCAGATTTGAACATTCCTTAGTAAATTTTTCGGGTGATAAAGCTTTAGTAATCTTGCAAAACACGGGTGAAACAACAAGATATTTAAAGAAGGGAACAATTGTAGGTCAATTGGAAGAAAAGTGTAAATTTGCGGATCCGCCTGTTTATGTACTAAAATCAAATGAACAAAGTCCTAATGAATACTCTGAATGGAATCCTTGGAATTTAGTTATGCGCTTTTTAGATTGAATGATGGCGGTTTAACGGTCAGATACAAAGGAATCTAGGTTATTGAATTTATTGATTGCGTTATCTCCTGTCTGAGTTTGGGAGCTTTCTGACGTGCGCCTTCACAAACGTCATTAAGCATAAGATCGAAACTATGACGGAAGATCCTGTGCAAGGTGCCAGTCAGAAGGCTACAGGGCCCCATGCTCAGAGAAATCGAGGCCGACTGCCAAGAAATTGAAGATGAACGGAATTAATCCAGGGAGCAAGTCCCCATACTCAGCCCCCAGTGGTACCCATTAGAAAGCCGGCGGTTCAATCTGATTGTGTATTGACTACCGGGAATTGAATAAAATCACAAAGGGAGATAGTTTTCCTATCCCAAATCTGATTGATATGTTGTTTAGTCTCCAAGGCATGAAATATTTTACAACAATAGATTTAATAAAAGGGTATTATCAGGTGGAAATGGAGGAGACCAGCATTGAGAAAACAGCTTTCACCACTCCGTTGTCTCATTGGGAATTTTTACGTATGCCGTTTGGAGTGAAGAACGGTCCAGCCACTTTCCAACGAGGGATGAGAATTGCTTTGTCGCATATACCCTGGAACGAGTGTATGGTGTATCTGGATGATGTCCTCATTATCAGTGAAACGTTTGAAGAACATCTGGAAATTTTAGAAAAGGTATTGTCAGCATTTGAAGAGACGGGCTTTAAAATAAAACCAGCCAAAACCTTCCTCTTAAGAAAGGAGGTCCAGTATTTGGGTCATAGAGTGTCTGAACACGGCATGATCCCTTTAGAAAACAATTTACAAGGCATAATGCAGTTCCCGGTACCAACCACCGTTAGGAAATTACGGCAATTTCTGGGCATGGTTAATTTCTATAGGCGTCACATTGCCCATTGCTCGGAAATAGCCAAACCACTTTTCGAATTATTGAGTAGCAAGACTTTAAAATGGACCGAGCCATGTCAGAGCGCATTTGAGGCGTTGAAGGAAGCTTTAACATCACCGCAGATCCTGTCGTATCCAGATAGATCGGAAAAAGCAAACCCATTATTGTTGTATGTGGATGCCTCAGACATAGGGGCAGGAGCGTGTCTGTCCCAGATACAAACCGGGGAAGAACGTCCTATAGCTTTCATCTCCACAACGTTTAACAAAGCCGAACAACGCTATAGTACAACAGAAAAGGAAGTTGCTGCAATACGATGGGCTGTGAAGGCATTAAAACCTTTCCTTTACGGAATAAAAGTAGTAATTTACACAGATCATCAGCCGCTTTTATATTTGCATAGTATGCCGTTAGTAAACGCACGTGTAGCTCGCACGCTGGAGGAAATCAATGATATAGACTATGAATTAAGATATATTCCGGGAAAAGAAAACATAGTGGCTGATGCTTTGTCTCGATCACCGATAGGTGAAGCACCTGATGAACAGGATACCTTTCCGGTTAACGCCCTTCCTGGAGGATTTTCTGAGGTTAAAATTCCCGGAGGGGGTGATTCACTATTTCAAGCTTGCTCTGTTGCTTTATATGGTTCGATGGAAAATCATCTGAAGGTAAGACAAGAAGTGGTTAAAGAATTGTTAGAAAATAGGGGTGAGTATGGATTACCAGCTGGAAGAGATGCTAGGCAAGTGACCAAGCAGTTACATCTCCTGAGACAACCAGGTCAGTTCCCTATAACACAGGCGATAATGGCATTTGCAAAATTACATCATTTGCAAGTGTGGGTGTACTATGGGGATTCCAAGCCGTTGAGGTTTGGGAAAGACACTGAAAAGAATATTTGCTATATTTTGTGTTGTGGTGGAGTGCATTATAATCTGTTGGTACCACTGCAAATGCAATTGAATAAAGACAACGAAACAGTACGAACTAATTTGATAACACCTGAGGTATTCCCGGAATGGACATTGTTGGATGAATCGATGGAAGAGAAGAGCGCTACTGAAGCGATACCACCAACTGTTGTCGAAGACGCTACTACAACTCCACAAAACACCGGTGGGGAGGTGGAGAGAGATTCGGGATATCCTCGGATAAATCAGATAGTGATAGATCAAGATAATATAATAGATCCCTTGGAAATTGAACCATGAGACATTGATAAGTTTAACAAATCGGACTATCCTATTGAGGACGCTTAAAAGAGCCATAGACATAAACTTGCCATTTCACGGGCCATTGAAACCCTTTTGCGCGTGTCCATCAGTACATATATCTGAGGAAATGATTCGGTTGTACAGGGAGTTTGCCTCTACCAGGAGAGTTTGCAATTTAATTGTCCCCATTATTATTTTGACTAGGTATGTCAATTAAATTACACATTGAATGTTCGCCCCATTAGGAAAGCACAAATTGCATTTCTCTGCTGAAAAATTGATATGGCATCCTAAATTAGCTAGCATTCTGTAATGACATCGCCATCCACATTGTTTATATAGATGGCCAAGGCTTAGATTTCTTAATATCCCTATACGTTCCGCCCACACTAAAAGATAATAACTTCAAAGACCTTTTGAATTGGGGCGATTGGATTTGATACAATTCCCTTGCTCAGCGCAAGGGAATAATTACGCTTTGGTGATGGTAGACCATTACACAAAATGGGTGGCTGCTGTTCCTCTGCGGAATAAACAAAGTATCAGCGTAGCCAACGCCTTTCAACATCGAATTTTGCCATTTCTCCAAAAGTTACCGGAACGACTTCTAACAGATAACGGCAGAGAATTTATAGGGCCCGAATTTGAAGATCTTTTAAAACGACAACAGATTAAACACGTACTGACCACTCCTTATACACCATCCTCAAATGGAGCTGTCGAGCGGGTAAATCGCACCATTAGTCAGTATCTTAGAATGTCTGTAAAGAAGGCAAATAGGTGGGATGAAGAATTATCACAGGTTTTACTGGTTTACAATCACACAACTCATTCAGAGACTAATAGAACTCCCTGTGAAAATATACTAAAAAGGGCGCATGAATTACATACCGGACTTCCCTTGCCTGTTGAGGAAGAACGTTGGTCAGATAGTCACGAGAGATTTGTTCCTTGAGTTTCATCAGATGGTGGGATTAAAAGTTCATCTTCCCGGAAACTTGACTGTAAATAAATTTCATCCAAGATATAGTGGCCCTTATGAAGTAATCAAGGTAAATGACAACAAGGTCACCTATACAATAAAATCCGCAGAGGACGGGAAGCAATATAAAGCTCACCATAAACAATTAAGGATATGGAAAATGCCCCCTGATTATTTGATGAATAATCCGACATTCCAACGATATGCGTTAAATGAAGATCGAGAACCAATGTTGTATGATGGGGATAAGGTCGAGGAAGTTTTCAATGATAATGAATTGGAGGTACCACTACCTGAACATGACGAAATAAATGATTTTGATTTTGCTGATGATGACGATGATGACGAATCCTTTGTTGGATTTACTATTGATGATGAAATATTAGCACACATTAAAGAAAGGTTTGTAGAACTGTTAACAGAACAAAATAAAATAAATTTAGGTTTAGGGAAAATATTAGATCAGGAAATAGGAAGTAAGCAGTTGGAAATGGATAGTATAGTAGGATCCGCTGGTATAGCTCATCAGGAGGAAGAACCTGTAAATGAATATTTAGCGTGGGACTCCTCTGATTTGATAAAGGAGGCCGAATTCCGATGGGAGTCTATGCAAGCTTCCCCGGAAAATTTAAGGGAATCATATCCCACTGGTAAAACCTTTGAAGAACGCATTAAAGCGTATTCAACTCCGATAGTGGGAATACAACACTATGGAGTAGCAGAAGTAGAGGCATATTTGAATTACGAACAAGATGAAGAAGATCAGCCAGTTCCGGATGAGCTGTCTTTCGAGGGTTTCGAGGAAATAGATAATTTAGTAATTGAACGGCTAACGGAGCTCACGTCGAGAAGAGAAAGCAATACTCGTCCTTATACTCGGTCGCAAGGGCCTTGTCAGGACCTACCAATAGTTTATCCCTTCTTGATAGAAAGAAGGACACGAAATAAAAATTAATTAAAAATATAATAAAAGAGTTTTTTATAAATAATAAAAATTAAAGGAAACATAAATAAAATACATTTATTTAGTATAAAAAGTTATAAAAAAAAAATTGAGAAGTTAGAAAAATTTGAAACTTATGACCATATTTTTATTTTTTTCAGATTTTGGTACTTGGACATTCCTGGGTGGAGGATTTGAGGATGGCCTATACCCCGGATTTATTACCTGAGGCGGAAGTCGTTTTCGAGTCTTACTCGGGGCAGGGATTAGATTTCTTCCGCGAAGTCATTGATCAAGTTATAAAGCCTGAGTATACGCACATGTTGATCTTTACGATCATACCCGAGGCTTACAGGAGGGTTTATTTGAGGGACCCAGGTTCCCAGGAAGGCCCAGGGCGTTACTGGGTTACAGTGGCCAATTTCGATTACGAAAATGATAGGTTCGCACGGCGCTTTTCGCGTTTCGCAGAGAAGTGCGAACGTATCAACCCGCAAATGAAAGTAATACTGATGATTCCCCCATTCCTGGATCTGGTTGAATACAACCGTCAACGGGTCCAAGGTTATCCATCAGGTGTCCAGGACCGATACAATCAAGCTCCCGAATACGCAGACCATGTCTTGAATATGCAGGTCACACAAATGCATATGCATATTAGGCTGTTAAAGACCTCGGAATTTACATGGCATCGAAAGGACTCATACCCGGTTATGTACGCGGTCTGGGATATGTATGGCGGCATGAAGGAGAAGAGTAAGCAATTCTGGGGAGGACAGATACATACATTGGGGGAGCGAAGTTTTCTTAGGGATGGATTACATCCAACCCGTGCGCTAAGCAGGAAAATTTTTAAGAAAATGAAATCGTCAGGAAGTTTTGGGGAGGAAATAAAGAGAGCAGTCCTACCATCAGAAACAGAAGGGGGACAACCCGTAGGCGCTGAGACAACCACACCAGAAAGTGAAAGCGTGGACAATGTCCGGATTCCCCTGGAGGAAATGGTCATTGTCAGTGACGCTAGCGTAGAAGAAGGAGGGAGGAGTTTTATTCACAGGCCTTCGCGACCTGTGACACCCCCAGCAGCCACTCCCGAAGCATCTACCTCCACCGTTTCAACTCATCCCGTTTCCGTTAACCCAGAGGCGGAAATAATAACTTCCACGCCTCGTCCTCGACAGCATTCCCCAATAAGGTTTGGGGAAATTGACCCTCTCACGCTAGGTAGAACAACAGATGTGGTAGTGCAGCGGCGAAGTCGGTCTGTTGTTCAAAGGAGGGAAAGGCCCACGCCTTATCAGCGAACTATCAGTAACCGGCCACAACGGTCCGAGTCTGTGGCTCCAAGATCAAATGCCCCAGCACCTGTGGTTGATGTAATTTCGACACCGAGTGTACCAGGACCAACGATCCCAACATTGAGGCCCACAGCCATAGGAGGAGTGGGGGACGTCCAGACTGAGTTTGAACGAAGAGTACAAGATTTTTTAGTACATACTCAAGGGTTCTTTTCAGTATTCGGGCAGACTATAACTTTAGATGAACTGAAGAGGCGTATGCGTCAAGTTCTTGATGCATAGACGCTAAGTATCCTCTTCAATTTTAGCAAAAGAATTATTTTTTTTTCCTATGAAGGAAAGTAATACAAAGAAAGTTTAATTTATTTTTTTATTTTTCTGACAGAAAATTTTGAAAAAGTTTTGTTTTGTTTAGATTTTGTTTAGATTTATGAAAGAAAATTTTGAAAAAGAAAGAGAACTTATTATAATGACTAAAGTTGATTTTATTGAAATGAAATAAGTTTTGAAAGAATTTTGGAAAATGGAAGTTTGTTGATTGGTTAATGGAAAAGTATAAAAAAGATACTTTGATTTATAGAAAGGAAAACAGTTAATTGAAAAAAAAATAATGAGAACATATTGGGGAATGAAAAGAATGTCCAACACATAGTAACAACAGAAATGGAAGAGAAATCCCTAGTGCGTCAATGTGGTATTGACGGGTAGGGAGGAATGAAGTGGATTCACATATTTTCTCTCTCCCCATCCTAACAGTTAAGTGATTTATAAACAGAAAGCATAATCACCAGAGATTATTTATCCCAACAAAAAGAAGGAAATATATATATTAACAGCATCCTCAAATAGAATTGACGCCGGACAAGAATTTCCAAACGTTGGGACATTGATCCGTGTCCCTGATACAGGGTGATTATTCACTTTAGTTGTTTTTGCCTGGGTGGGTAGAAGCATTGCCTTGGGAGATTTAGAATTAACGTAGTGGGGTTATAAATAAAAAAATTTATGATTACATAAATGTATTAAGTAAATGTAAGATTTGTATAAATTAGTAGGCTTTGATGTTGTTTGTTGTTTAAAGTTAAAAGTTAAAAGTTGGAGTTTGTATTGTTTTATTCATTTGTAAATTAATTCATAAATAATGAAATTCAGACCCATATGTAGAGTAAAGTACTGTATTGCATTTTTGTTTGAAGTCTGAATTTGTCGAGTAATTGATAATCTCTCGCGGGGTTGAGGGGAATTTCATGACCACCTTAATTTGTATGTCTAGAACACCCAGCTTGGAACATCGTGCAGAAGACGATATACACAATCTGTTTCCCCTCCCTTAAAGGATTGGGGATTCCGTAAAGGACAGAACCAGGCCGATAGAAGAATTGAAGCAACCCTTCCTAAAGATTCTAAAGATGACAACATCTCCTAAGGTATAGCAACACCTTGTTGTATCCTTTTATAAAGTAACAACATTAATATCCAGGGTTGTCTCTAAAACTAACCAGATCATAATTTCCATCTCGGCATAACCCATTTTTTAATTTTTCTTCAATTTGCTAATCGATGGACGCAGAAACACTTAAATTGATCAGACCAATGTTGACCAGTATTAATTAAAGATAGACTTGTATAATTAAAGAAAAAGTAACTTTATATTGTTAGAATTCACTATTTAAAATTCGCATTTCATTTAGAATTCAAGAGATTATATTGTTTACAACTAAACTATTATTTGTATGTAGGATTTTTTTTATATAATATAATCAACATAGTTTCAATTATAAATAAATTTTTTATTAATTATTAATTAAATTTTTTCATATAAAAATTTCTTTAAAGTTTAAAATTTTATTATTTCTATTTTTATTTGTATATTTTATTGTTATTTATTATTTCTATCGTATTTATTATTTTTATTATTCATAATTTTTTTTCTTATTTGTTTTATATATGTATATATACATATATATATATATATATTTGTTTAAGCTAATTGAATTGGAGAGTTGACTGTGTGTATATAAATATATGTTTTTTTTATTTATTAAAAGCAATTTCCTGTGTATGAATTTTTTTTGTCAATGTAGCGGAAAGGTGATTTGTAAGTTGGTTAAAAGTATAAAGTAAATCAAAGACTGGTAAAGAAGAGGAATAGTGTGAGTATTCACCCAATCGGTGTGCTGTTGTATCTGTAATCCTGACAACATATTGGATGCATATTTTTCTTTTGGGGTTTAGAGCAAAGTAATTCAGTATAATACTTTTGATAGATAATTCCGGACTGTATGATTCCTTGAAGACAACAACTACCAAAAATATCAACGCGCTTCCACCTAGACAGAGATTTATATTACCACCACGCCCAGAGAAAGAGACTCCTCCTTCGAAGTACAAAATCAGACTCAGTGAGGAGACTTTCTTGAAGACAAGAGATCCATCTGGTTTACAGGTGTGTACTTGCTTCTATTGTGGTGGGGACCAAAAACCTACCACAGTATATATATAAATATATATATATATATATATATATATATATATATATATATATATATATATATATATATATATATATATATATATATATATATATATATATATATATATATATATATATATATATATATATATATACTATATATATATATATATATATATATATATATATATATATATGGCATATTTGTAGATACTGTACTATGACTACCGAGGTACATAACTTAACCTAACCTAACCTAACCTAACTTAACCTAAATTAATTTTCATTATTATACTAGTTTGTGATCAGGAAACTTAGGTTATGGAACTACGTAGCCTTGTGAGGTTATTGAATATATACTCACTAGTTACAGTACAGTATCGACAAATATGCCCTATATATATATATATATATATATATATATATATATATATATATATATATATATATATATATATATATATATATATATATATATATATATATTATATATATATATATATATATATATATATAACTACAGGAGCGAAAATCAATAATTAATGTATAGTTATTTTAATAATTTTAGGGTAAATACATTAAATTTTTGGGTAACCTAACCTAAACTAACCTAACCTAACCTAACCAGAGCAGCCTAAGAATTAACCTAACCTATTGCTTGAATCAACGAAACATAAAAAATGTCATATATATATATATATATATATATATATATATATATATATATATATATATATATATATATATATATATATATATATATATATATATATATATATATATATAATATATATATATATATGTATATATATATATATATATATATATATATATATATATATATATATATATATGGCAAATTTGTAGAAACTGTACTGTGACTAGTGAGGATATAGTCAAACACCTCACAAGGCTAGCGTACAACCTGAACCTCGTTAGTTTCCTGATCACAAACTGGTATAATAATGAAAATTAATTTAGGTTAAGTTAGGTTAGGTTAAGTTAGGTTAGGTTAGGTTAGGTTAGGTTAGGTTAGGTTAGGTTAGATATATTTTTTTATAAATATATATATACTGTATATATATATATATATATATATATATATATATATATATATATATATATATATATATATATATATATATATATATATATATATATTATATATATATATATATATATATATATATATATATATATATATATATATATATATATAGGCATATTTGTCCATACTGTACTGTAACTAGTGAGGATGTATCTCAATAACCTCACAAGCCTAGCGTAGTTCCATAACCTCGGAAGTTTACTGATCACAAACTGGTATAATAATGAAAATTAATTTAGGTTAGGTTAGGTTATGTTAGGTTGTTAGGTTAGGTTAGGTTAGGTTAGGTTAGGTTAGGTTAGGTTAGGTTAGGGTAAGTTATGTACCTCGGTAGTCACAGTACATTATCTACAAATATGCCATATATATATATATATATATATATATATATATATATATATATATATATATATATATATATATATATATATATATATATATATATATATATATTATATATATATATATATATATTGATAACTATTTTATATTTTATGTCTGTAGATAGAAAAGAATATATGTACCGTCGTAGCGTTTAGTTAATTATTAACATATAATAATGAAACTAATTTATATATTCTTATATTGTTGCAGAAATTATAGTAAGAAATAATGTAAAGTAATATTTAATGTAAGAGTCGCAGGCTTTCAAATATAACGCCTCTATTGTTTTTGAAAATAATAAAATAGAATACAAAGTTCTAATAAATCCAGTAGGAAGAGAAATATTAAGAAATATATAAAACAAGAAGGGATTTAAATAAAGAAGAAAGAAAATATACTTTGGAAGTATAAAAACAATTCAAGAAGTCATTTAGGTTGCGCAACCAAGAAGAAAGAGAAAAGTAAAACCAGAAGGAAATAGAAAGGAAACCAATTATAAAGAATAACAAGAAAATATAAGATCATCATCATCATCATTCATTGAAGTGATTCATCTCATCATCATCCAGCAACGTAATATAAGAGAAAAAGAAGATCACAATTAATATCGATATCATCTTGAGGTAAGTTACCATCAATTATACAGTGCGCAACTCTGCTCCTCGGGCCATCGTACAAACAGGATGATATCCAGCAAAGAGAGATGCCCTACCTTTTCAGGAAAAGAAGACGAATACAGAAACTGGAGAGAACGAGTGGAGGATTGGTTGATAGTGGAGGAAAAAGTAAAATATCCTGGTTTGGAAATACGTCTAGCACTGAAAGATAAAGCCCACGAAATATGTATAGATTTAGAAAGAGAAGAGTTAAAGAAGGATAAGGAGGAAATAACAACGAATGATTATGAAAATGCATATGACACACTCTTGGAGAATCTACAAGCAAGAGAAAAGGCTAGAATAATACATGTACAACAGGAGGCTGATAAGAGATTAAACAAAGCCTTGTCCAAGCCCATAAGAGAACATCATTTGGAAGAAGCAAAAATAGGAGATCTTGTGTATTATAAAAGAAACATGGAAAAATGTTGGAGAGGTCCTGCAAGAGTCATCGGTAACGATGGAAAGACAGTAGTAGTGAAACATGGGGGCACCCTACGAGAAGTAGCCAGAGTGCATATCACGAGAATAAAACAAACAGTAAATATTGAAGAAGGGAAAGAAGAAAATCAAAGAGAAGAAATACAGGATGATACATTGTCTGAATCAGACACTTATGGTTCAGAGACGGATGAAAGTGAAAAGGAGGACGATGAAGTAAGGGTGGTTATACAAGAAGAGCAAGAAGATCTAAGCGAAACGGAATCAGAAACAGAACCTGAATCAGAAGAAGAAGATGAGAACCAAGGAGAGGAAGAACAAGAAACACCGAAGGTGAAATTTGGGGGAATCTTATGAGATAGTGGACAAAGAAACAAAGGAAAAAATCAAGAATAAGAATAACAAGTAGAGCTGGAAAAGCAACTAGCCAAAAATGGTCAGATAGCTACAACATAATAGATTTAGATCATGGAAATGAGAAATGGATAGATTTGAGAAATTTCCAAGATATAAAACATATAGATGGGGATGAAATATGGTTAGGAGATTTGAAAATGAAGAGATACATAGAGCAAAAATGGATGAACTTAGTAGCTGGAAAAAGAAAGGAGTGTACGAGTCTGTACAAGAAAGGAATCAAAAAGCTATTACGACTAGATGGATCATTACAGAAAAATCAGAAAACGGAAGAAGAAAATGCAAAGCCCGTCTTGTTGCTCGAGGTTTTGAGGAACAAGGAGATTTAACAACTGATTCACCAACATGTGCCAACGAATCATTGAAAATGTGTCTTGCTGTAATTCAGAAAAATGGATGGAAATGCAAAACATTAGATATTAAAACAGCTTATCTACAAGGTAAACCCATAGAGAGAAATGTGTATTTAAAACCCCCAAGAGAGGCAAAAACAAACTACCTATGGAAGTTGAAGAAAACTGTGTACGGTTTAAAAGACGCAGCAAGAATATGGTACGAAAGTATCATGGACATTATAAAATCACTTGGAGGAACAAAGAGTAAGTTGGAACCCACTATAGTGTATTGGTGGAAAAACAGCAGAACCATCGGCCTCATGTGCATACATGTGGACGATATTTGCTATTAGGGACCGACGGGGCTTGAAGTTTTGCCGATTCTAGAACTAAAAAAGATATTGGAAATAGGAAAAGAGGCCGGGGCCGGGGCCGGGGTTAGCTAAAATTAGAAATGGAAGTCAAAAACACTGAAAGTCTTAAAACTTAGGATGGAAATTAAATATAAGTTCAATTAGTTAATAATTTAAATTATAAAAAAGGAATACATTTAATTAATTCAATTAAATAAATATTTTCTAAAGAATTTTTAGAAAATAATTGATTTTCTAAAGAATAAGTTGTATTAAATATATATATATATACCGTATATATATATATATATATATATATATATATATATATATATATATATATATATATATATATATATATATATACTGCTATATATATATATATATATATATATATATATATATATATATATATATATATATATATATATATATATATATATATATATATATATATATATTTAAGAACTACTTTGTCGTAGTGATATATTTACTTTAGAGAGAGGAAGCCCTTGGATTCTTTTTGGTATTATGTTTACTGTTACTTCATTTTATTACTAAATGTACACAAAATTAAAAACATTATTTAAAAGACACTTTTTTAATGGAAATAAATGTTAAAGGAAGCTAATTTTCGTCTGACACATGAGACCTCATAGGCTAGGGACTGGATTTCTTTCTTGATCTTCATCAGTTCAAGTGTGTTTCAGTTGGTCTGCTCTTTTCTTCATGGTGTTGTTGAAATATTTTGATGTTTTCAGATATTCATTTTGTATAAAATCTAACTTCACCGGGATGCTTATTGTAGTTGTTACTATTATAAATGCAAAAGGATTCCATGGTTTTGCGATGGTTCGTGTGATTGATATTTCTGATCATCTTTATATTGTTGATATTGATAGAGTGGCCTGTGTTACGCCTATGACTTGTTAAAGCTAAGTATGCTGTCCTTGTGCAGGTCATCTGTATGTTGATTTTTTCTTCTTTGCAAATCTATGGTTTCACCTATATATGTTTTTACTGCAAGTATTGCAGGGGTGATATATACAGCTTTGAAGGAGATTTTCTTTTCGTTTTGGGGTTTGAGAATGTTTTTAAGGTGATGTTATTTGATGAATGAATGTTATATTTTTGGTAATATTTGTTTTAACGAATATAAATGGTAGTGAGGGTGGTAAAAAGGAGATGTTACTTTTGGAAGGTCTTTATAAATGCCTCTTTTTGACACTTTTGTGTTAAATGCTTTGTGATGAAAAACTCAGAATAGTAAAGTGATTTGGTATTGTGGATGTATTTAGTTTCTTATTGCTAAAAGAGGGGGAGGCATATCTGAAAACCTGGAGAAATAGAGACAGGCAGAACAGCTTATTTTACATGTTTGGGAATGATTAGATAGAATTTTATCATATACCAAACCCTTTATTAAACAATAGTTTATGGATTAGATATGTAGATGACATTTTGTCTCCCTCCCTCACAACACCAACCCTAATGATTCCTAAACTATATTAACTCTATTCATCCTTCAGTTCAGTATACGATAGAAATGCCTTCCAACAGCTCTATCCCCTTCCTCGATACCTTAATCACATGGAATAACAATTACTTGCAATTTACTATATATAAAACCAACATTCGCACCAAACTATATACATTATTATCTAATCATTCCCCAAACACAAAATTAGCTGTTCTGTCATCTCTATTTCTCCGTTCCTTTCGTATATGCTCTCCCTCTTCTAGCACAAGCTAAATACATCTAATGCTAAATCACTTTACTATCCTGGGTTTTCATCACAAAAGCATTTAATAAAACAAAAAAGACTATCCCCCGAAAAATAGCAACACTTCCTTTTTACAATCCCTCAATTACCATTATATTAGTTAAAACATATTACCAAAAATATTACCCTCATTCCATCAAATAACATCACGCAAAAACATTCTCAAAACCCCAAAACGAAAGAAAATCTCCCCCAAAGCTGTATATCACACATCCTATAATACTAAAAAAGAATCCAAGAGCTTCCTCTCTAAAGTATATATATATATATATATATATATATATATATATATATATATATATATATATATATATATATATATATCTATATATATATATATATATCTTTCTCTATATATATATATGTATATAACCATATATATATTAATAAATAATTTTGAAAAGAGATTTCGGAAAATATTTGATTTTCTTGAAGATATTTACTTTAAATAAATAAATACATTAATATTTTAACAATTATATTTATTTCCTTTTTCCGAATTCGGTTTGATATATCAAATTTCGAATATTTTTATGTTAAAACTCGGAAAAATTATAATTTGGCCTCAATTTTAATTTGAAATCATAGTAAGAAATACCAAAAAAATTACTATATTTAGGTATGTTTATGCATTTTGCATCAATTAACAAAGGAGTTATGGAATTAAAATATATTTTTATTTTGTTTGATTTAACACTCTATTATTTAGTGTAGAGCACACAGTTAACCGGTGCAGCCCAGTTTCCTGATTTTAGCCGGGCCGGGGTCGCTAAAAATGGCCGGGGTTGGCCGGGGCCGGGGCCCCGGTCGGTTCCTATTTGCTATGGAGGAAATACTGAGTTTGAAGAAAGAGATATTCTAGAGCTAAAAGGAAGTGGAAATAGGAAAAAGAGAGTGAAAGAAATTTTGTTACACATTGGTTTGAATATTGGATCAACGAGCTAAGGAAATTATGCCTGGAGCAGAATTCCTATTATCAAGCAGAAACATTACCAGATAAAAAAAGATTTAGGGAAGAGAGGATATTGAATAAAGAAGAACAAACAGAATACAGATCAATGGTTGGACAATTAAACTGGATAGCCCAACAAACCAGACCAGAAATATCTTACAATGTAAGTGAAAGAAGTAAATTTTGTAAAAAAGCAACAACAAGAGATATGAAAAAAGTAATAAAAATTATAGAAAAAGTAAAAGAAAAGGAAAACCAGATAATCATTCCTACCCTTAAAGGAAGAACTAAAATGGAAATATTTTCAGATGCCTCTTTTAATAATGTAGGGAATGGACAATCTCAAATTGGGTACATAATAAGTATAGTAGATGAATTAGACAACAGGAGTCCTTTATATTGGAAATCAAAGGTGGCAAAGAGAGTGGCGAGATCCACTCTAGAAGCGGAGGAAGCATTGGGTTTAGGTGAAGCTGCAGATGCTGGAATATATCTGAAAGCTTTATGGGAAGAATTAAATGAAGAAAAACTACCAATATTGATGAAAACAGATTGTCAAAGCCTTGAAAGAGCACTACACTCTACTTCGGCAGTATTAAACAAAAGACTAAGAATAGATATGGCATATCTCAAAGAAATAATCGAGGAAAAAGAAATAGAAGAAATCAAATGGATAAAATCACAAGAACAGATAGCAGACATTTTGACAAAAGAGGGTTAAAAAAGAAAATATACAGAAATATGTTAACAACGTAATATGAAGACATATTACACCTATGGCAACAGAAGAAATAAGAATACAAAGAAAAAGAAAAAAATTAGAAAATAGAAAAAAAAGAAAAACAAGAAAAAAATAAAAATATAAATTTGATAACTATTTTATATTTTATGTCTGTAGATAGAAAAGAATATATGTACCGTCGTAGCGGGTAGTTGATTATTTAACATATAATAATGAAACTAATATATATATTCTTATTTTGTTGCAGAAATTATAGTAAGAAATAATGTAAAGTAATATTTAATGTAAGAGTCGCAGGCTTTCAAATATAACGCCTCTATTGTTTTTGAAAATAATAAAATAGAATACAAAGTTCTAATAAATCCAGTAGGAAGAGAAATATTAAGAAATATATAAAACAAGAAGGGATTTAAATAAAGAAGAAAGAAAATATACTTTGGAAGTAAAAACAATTCAAGAAGTCATTTAGGTTGCGCAACCAAGAAGAAAGAGAAAAGTAAAACCAGCAGGAAATAGAAAGGAAACCAATTATAAAGAATAACAAGAAAATATAAGATCATCATCATCATCATTCATTGAAGTGATTCATCTCATCATCATCCAGCAACGTAATATAAGAGAAAAAGAAGATCACAATTAATATCGATATCATCTTGAGGTAAGTTACCATATATATACATATATATATGTACATCTCGAAGTATCAGTACAACTGTAACTAAAAATTATAACCATCTGCAGATCTTATTTTGTTTTATGCAATTCATGTGAAGCCTAAAATAGTATTCTATTCTAATATTCCATATATTACCATAAATCTAATCTTAGATCTAGACAGCGTAAAATGTGATTGACCTTGAAATTCAGCATTCACAAAATAAAGAGTTTTCAAATAGTATTTTAATTTTAAGCTTTGGAGAAAATGTTAATTTTTTTTCCTTTTTAGGTGGTTCGAGCCAACGGAGGGACAGAGAGGGGACGTCCCCCATTAGGCCGAGAAACCCCGACTCCTACTATCGTTCTTGTTTTACCCGTGGGCTATTCCTTTAGTTTAAAAAAGAAAAAAATTTAACATATGGCACCTTTGCGTGCTCAGTCGAAGTAAGCGGCATCTTCGTATTCTCAGAAAACGGTAATTTCATACAAGTTTTCCAACATTTTTAACTATTTTAAATTTTTCAAAAGCATTATTTTTTTTTTAATTTCATGGATAAAAATGTCTCCTGATTATTAAAATGTTATTTATTTTCCTGTAGATGTTATAATTTTTTAGTTACATAAATACTTCGGAAAACTATTTATATATATATATATATATATAATATATATATATATATATATATATATCGAGATATACATATATATATATATATATATATATATATATATATATAGGTTATAATTGGTTTAAAACTACAACTTTTGGTTTAAAACTACAACTCATATCTCCAAAAACACAATAGATACAGGAAAAGAAAGTGTGAGCTGGAATCCTGTTTAACATTTAGTGAGGAAAATGTAAAAAAAAAAAAAAAAAAAAAAAAAAAAAAAATATCTCAAAAACTACAATAGCTACAGCAAAAATGAATACATTTTTGGAATCCTTGTAAAATTTTAGTTAGGAAATGTAAAAAAAAAATAATAAATAAAATAAAATAAATATTGGCTATTTTCTTTTAGGAGGGGACATAGTGTAGCATATATATATATATATATATATATATATATCTATATATATATATATATATATATATATAACTTATATATATATATATATATATATATATATATATATATATATATATATATATATATATATATATATATATATATATATATATGTTAGACTATAATAGACTATAATATAAGGGGGGAAGTTTTGCTTAAATTTGATGATTTAGTAAAGATGACAATCCTAGTTGGATCAGAGTTATGGAGTTTGATAGTTTTTAATTTAGATATTTAGTTTTTACAGTGAATGCGTATTTAAAAAATATAAAGGTCCTAATCGGACAAATAAAATTGTAGTTACTGTATACTCACTTTTCGATCAGCCACCTCATTCCTTCCTCCAAGAAAAAGCGATAGTTAATTGCGAACACCGGAAACCACAAACCACGAAAAGCAGGTTCCTAACATCTATTGGGCAACAAGACAAGAAAAACAAGATGCAATCACAGTCTCCCAAGCAAGCAGTTACATGAAAATAAAAGAAAAATAAGCCGATTAAAAAAAATAATGGTGTTCAGGCAAATGGGTATATTAACCAGCAGCGATAAATATTTACCTTCATAAATAAACACATATAGTTCGTCTCCCTATTCTCTCCTCAATTTTAAATCACCAATCCAACCCTCCTTGCTTCAAATGATTTCAAATGGTACACAAAAAGATATATCTTTCAAAGTGTTAAGGCACATGCACATGCCATGCAAGTTCCAATTCACCTGCACCAGGCCTCCACCACTACTCAAGCAATGACCACAAGAGAATCAAAACAGAGAGAAAGAGGAAATCAGAGACAGATGCATGCAAGAAGGAGAAGGTTAGTGTATTTAGTAATAGTGGAAAATTAGTAATACTATAAGTTACTTTCACAATCCTTAAATGTGTAATTGTTTTACCACACCTTTATGTAATTTATAAGTAGTTGGAGATCCCAAAGATCCACAAGCAACCGAGAAATTGTTAGGAAGTGTAGAAGTTATAGTTTAAAAGTAATGTCAAGAAAGGTAAAAAAAATAGTAGTATGGTTCTATTATTAGCAGTAAGTAAAACTATAGAAGTTAAATAAGTACGTCGTTCAATTATGTCCACAAGGCCCCAGTGTAAGAATCAAAGTAACCTCATGCAAACCATGTAAAAGAAGATGATAACTGGTAGGTGTATAAAAAGGGATCTTGTTTCGTTTACAATTTTAATTACACAGGGTATAATCACCTACACATGATAAAGAGTAATAATATTGCAATAATACATGTACAAAAAAAAATTGTTCACATATATCTATCTACACAATATATATATATATATATATATATTATATATACATTAGGGAAATTGTCATATACCATACATAATAGTGCTGGGTCTTCTACCCACAATAATAGTGCTGGGTCTTCCACCCACAATACCAGTGCTGGGTCTTCCACCCACAATACCAGTGCTGGGTCTTCAACCCAAGATAGAAGTAAGACAACTTATATCGTCTTATCCCAATTATTGTAATCAATTGGCACCAATTGTGAATGTTAACCCCACTTAAGACTAAAAATAATATAATTAAATAGAAAAAAATTTACATAAATTTAAATAAAGTTTTCAGAAATGCTTTGGTCTACTCTTTATTAAGATACACTCAATTTAAAGATCTTTTAACAATTGCACTCTTTTATGTAAGCACAATTTCGCTAAAATGTTTTAGACCAAAAATTGTATATGCACGGATTAATTTATAAGACACTTTGTTCTAGTATTACCACGTAATGTTTTGTTGTTTCTTCAATGAGTGTCACTAACCCTCTTAATAGGTTTTACAAATATGAACAGCAATGACACACAGAAATAGTATAATTATGAGTAAGTGGTTACCCTAACCTCCAAGGCAAGGTAATGTTTCTCACAGCTTCAACTAGAAATAATTTATTACACCACACCTTTAAATGTAAAAAAAATGTCCATACAATTGTAATCACAATAGTTAAGTGGTTATGTTCTGGCCTAATGTTTGTCACCTTAGTGTAAAAAAATGGGTTTCATAACATGGAAAGATGATATCTAATCAAAATTAGCACAAGTTTCTTGGAAGGATGTATAACTGGGAAGAAAGGGGTCCCAGCCTAGAGTTCACACAGGTTTTTCTGGTTTTTCAGTAGGAAAGATGTCCCCAACCGGAAATTCAGATATGAAAGGTCCCCAACCAGAAACCTGTATATACAAATATGAAAGATTATAATCTAACATAGATGTATATTATAATATATTAGATATTTAAATATTTAAATTAATAATTTCATCTAAGTAGCTAAATTCCAAAGAAATAATTTCATGATAAAATAAAAATATTAAATACCATTACTTATTAATAAATAAATGATTACTAAATAACTACCAGACAAACTACTAAATAACTAATTAAAATACTGTCCTACCTTAACATTCGTTAAGGTTTTAATCCACTGATCGGGGAAAGGAAGTGGTCCAAGACGGCCAAACAACCAAATCAAGGTAACAACCATTCAAGTCTAAAAATCAACATAAAAGAAAAGAGATATTTAAAATATGACCTCTCTCTCCGTCCTTCATCAATGTTGTAACATCAAAATTGTAACATTACCAGTATTATCAAAAAGTAAGAGAACCAATATGGGTAATAATAAAGTCAGCTAGTGTTGTAGAGGTGCTTCCTCGCACACGGTTGTCAATATTTATGACAAATACCTAGATATGAGATATTGCTGAAAAAGAAAAAAAAACAAAACACACAATCAGCAAAAGACATTCCAAAACAGCAACAGCTCATAATAAAGAAATCTCTAAATATATATATATATATATATATATATATATATATATATATATATATATATATATATATATATATATATATATATATATATATATATATATATATATATATATATATATATATACCGTATATATATATATATATATATATATCCCAATAATTGTGATAGACCCTCTTGAAAAAGGTAAAAATCATAAAATTTTACAAATCTGTATTACACACAATATCTCACAAATGTGATGTGATATGCAAAAACCGATTACATTTTTGGAATCAGCACATCAATAATCAATTGCGAAACCCCGTCCAAGAAATTTCATGTTTACCAGTGTTATATACAAAGTAATAAAACAAAAAGTAAATAACTATTTCATACCTATAGCAAACCATTCACATATTAAAAATAAAATTAAATGAAAATTGAAAAGTTTCGTAGTTAAAGAATATTAAATTAAACTTCATTTGAATAAGCTCTAAGGTTAAAATGGCAGAACATTAGCAGTTCTCCATTTAGGGGATAACCTATTTCTTGTGGTTTCATAAATATTTCCCTCCTGTTCTAAATATTCTTTCACTTTCGACTGATAACGACGGTGGAGCTGAAAAGTATTTTATTGCTAGTTTTTCAAAATTCAAAAAACTATTTCCAGTGTTTTCCCACCAATTGAAGGGGAATATCATTGTCCTCACTGGTCAAAGTAGGCAACTTATATATTTGTTTATTTCTTGATGTAATTCAGTATGTAGCCTTTTTCTTTTATGTACAATAATCACATCGTCAAGAAGAATGGGACTTTCTTTTCACTCTCACTTTCTTTTCTGTATGACGATTTTGATGCCACAATTTCTTTAAAACAATCCATTAAAGAAGTGAAAATGGAACCTTCAACTTCACTTTCCCCACTACGTGAATCATCGTCTTAAAAATTAGGAGCTAATTTTCCATGCATTCTCTTTCCATGCCTCAACGACCATATATTTTACTGATTCATCTGATTCATGTTGAAAAAATTAGTTTTGAATCATAGATCTAAGAAAGCAGCTACACACAAAGATTTATAAAACGGGAACTTCCTAAGTCTATTTTACTGATTAACAAAGCTCTTCAACACCTGTAATTATTCCCCTGAAGCTTTTGCTTTTAATTGCCCTTATTTAAAAACAGATTTATTGCTAAAATGGAAGGGATCACTTGAGCGACTGTTACTTCTACACGTTTAATGCTTGTTTTAGTGATGTTGTCAAATGGCTCAAGTAAATGGAATAATTTTGCCACTGAAAATCAGTCAACATTTTCTGATTGCATTCAGCAGCGTATATGGATAGGGGAACTTTTTGTTCAAACAATCTTTTAAGCATATCATAAGTTCTGTTCCAGCGTAGAAACGTCTTGAATTAATTTATGCTGTTTGACATTCAGCTGCATCTGTAAAGTTTAAGCTTTGCAGCTGCCGTTGCTGAATGGTAAAATGAGAGGATATGCTTCTGCAAGTAAATAATATATCTTTAACAGACTTGTGACATAATATTGGAGCCATTGAATGCATAGTTGCGCCATGTAGACAAAAACATGAAATTATGTCTATGAAAGCCACTCTCCCCTTATACCAGCTACATGTTTGGTCATTGTTCCGTATCACTAAATGAATTCTATTTTTTAAAATATTGAAAAATGTCAAAGGCCTTATAGGATCTGACAAATGACAAGATTTTCGCCATATTGGCTAAAAAATTTGGCTATATTTTTATTTTTTGGAAATTTTTAAAATTTCAATTTTAAATTGAAATAATTTTCTTGGCTACGTAATTTATTGTTTATAAAGCTCAATGTCGCCCGAATAGTTTGTAAAAAGCCGAGATACAGATATTAGTATTTTGGCAGCTCTGATACTTACCGAATATTCGGCTTTCCTTCCTAATATATATATCTCTATATATATATCAGGCAAATAAAAAGAAAAAAAATTTCGGGGTGTTTTAGATTAAGAATATATATATATATATATATATATATATATATATATATATATATATATATATATATATATATATATATATATATATATATCAGTGATGGGCGATCAGATCAGTTGAGTTCAATCAGATTCGACTCCGAATCGGTTGATTGATTCAAATCCGATGGTGCTGGATTGATTAGAGCCTTTCCCACCGCCCCGGATTCGGATTCGAATCCAAGGTGCTGGACTCGGATTCGGATTCGGATTCGAGCATTTTTACACATACGGATTCGGATTCGGAGCTCGATTCCGAATCCGGATTCGAATCCGAGTCTATCTCTTGTTTCTACAGGATGTCAAAAAAATCATCAAAAATAATAAAAAAATAAAACGAAAACTTAGAATAAAAGTGATCACTATTTAGGAGCCAACCACAGGAGTGCTGTAGGAGCCAATAAAGATGCATATTTCTATTATTTTTGGCTAATCATAACGCCATAGAAGAAATAGTTACTCCTGAAACATTGGAAAAACTAATAATTTATAGAGAATATGTTAATAAGGACAGGGTCCAATATTGGGCTCGTACTACGCCCAATTTTCACCCCCCCTAAAAATGGACATAAAATTCGGAATTATCAGCCGATTTTGAACCTATAAACACCAAACTACCAACTATAACCCTGTAAGCTGTTTTCTGGTGTTTGTATGGTTCTGTAGTAATTCTTTCCAGAATATTGGTTTTTAAAACCATGTTTTATCATTTTGGTAATAAACTCCAGAATTTTTCTCGAGTAACTTCAAACTTGAGGGTATGCCTATGGGACAGCTGCTAAAGTCCACAGTACTTTTCAATTTTGAGTTTTGTGATCAGCGTTGTCCAATTTTTAAACCACTTTTTTTTGTATCTTAAAATAAAAAAAATTATCTCTTTCTTTTTTAGTAGCATTTGATGAAATTTTCCGGGCATTCGTAGTCTCGGTATACACAGCTTTGAATCATACTCAACCTCTTTGTTTATGTAGCTTTGGATCCGGCTCCATTTATTGGTAGTAATTTAGAGTATAACTTCTGGGAATTTAAAATATTTTTTTGAGTATACAAAAATTATCTAAGTAAAAAGATGCATCTCGCCCGTTCAAGCCCTAAAATTTGATGTTGATCGAATGAGTAGAAAATTAATATATCAATTTTTCACTTTCCGAAAATTCAAACGTTTAAAGTAAAATATTGAGATGCATTTTTTTTTCTACCTGTCCATCAACATCAAATTTTCAGGGCTTGTATGGTCGGGCGAGAGATGCATCTTTTAATTAGATAATGTTTTTGTATACTCAAAAGAAATTTGTTTAAAAATTTCAAAAAAATTTTTAAAAATTTGTTTAGAACAAATCCAAAAAACTAATACATATACAAGAAATTATCTAAGTGAAAAATGTGCATCTTCACCCTATTTACATAGGCCCTGAAAATTTTATCCACTTCGCTCAAATAAAAAAATTATCGCAATTTTTCATTAAAATCCCAAAATGGGTTTTGAATGGACAACGCTGAAGCAAACTCAAAATGACTCGTGACTTTTGTAGATGTGGACCCATCTATCATATTTCAAGATTTGCAGTCATTCGAAAAAGAATTCTGGGAGTTGATGAAAAATGTCAAAAAACATGGGTTTGGTAAAATCCTAGAAGAATGATACAGACCTGAACACCAAAGCAACATTTTTAAAGGAGCAATGTGAAGTTTGGTGTTTATAGGGTCAAGTGTTGATGACAGGCCTATGTCCATTTAAAAGGGTGAAAATGCTGCAGTGTACTTAATAAATAGTTGCACCTCCCTTTAAAGATGCAGTTTTTTGCAGTACAATGAAACACTGTTAATTATTTTATGAAATAGTTAATAAATTGCAATATTTAGTTAATACTTATTAAAAATTTCAAAAGGCAAACAGAAATTTAACTCTTAAAGAAAGTCGGATATTCATTTAAATTATTTAATATATGTATATATATATATATATATATATATATATATATATATATATATATATATATATATATATATATATATATATATATATATATATACATCATGGAGAAAGTCCGTCAGGGGAAAGTCGGTCAGTTTAATAAATTGTTAATATTTTCAGGAATTAAAAATTTTTCAAGTGAAAAGGTTTTAAGTAGCAAATGAATTATATTTAACCATATATAAAATTTAATCAAATAACTTACACCTACTAATTCAAAATTTCCCAAAAGTTGGGGAGAGAAAAAAATTTTTCTAAAGAATTCTAAGACCTCGTGAATCCCCTGTACTTCGCTCTCATAATTGTTCACAGAGGTGCCTTATAGGTGGACTATTTTTAACATTTTTCATGTAAAAATTTAAAATATTAAGCTTATTTTTAAAAGTTATTAAGTTTTCATTTCGAGAACCGGTCGGGCGTCGGGAAAAGCCGGTCAGTATAAACTTGTAAAAAAATGTCTATTTTTTTTAGTTTTCAATAATATTTTGTTCTAATTTTTATGCATGGTAGACTATAAGACATTTGTTTAATGTTTTCTATACATATCTTTCTTCTATCTAGTGTAAGGATAAAAAAAAGTTCACGTGAAAAAATGTGCGTACATACTCGATAAAAAAAAAAAAAAAAGACTATTTTGTTAAAAAGTGCAAATATTATTATTATTAAAAATTATTAAAATTGATTATCATAATTTAAATTATAATATTGTGAAAAATTTTTCGTCAAAAAGTTCACGTGAAATGTGCGTACATAGGCCTACTCGTAATATAAAGTGCCTATTTTGTTAAAAAGTTGAAATATTATTATTATTATTAGAAATTATTAAAAATTATTGTCATAATTCTTTTTTTTCAATGCTTATTTAGCATAAAAAAATGAAAAAAATTCAAAATTTTGTAAAAAATCAACGTTTGCAAAATGTTAATAAAATATAACTTAGACTTGTGTTTTTCAATCCAAATTAATTCTATAATATTATTAGACTCTATTTAACATTTAAATTATAATTATAATTAGTTTGGACAAGCACAAAAGAAATAATATTTAATGACCGGCTTTCCCCGACGCCACTGACCGGTTTTTCCCGAATTCAATTTTTCAAAAAAAATTTTAAAATATTCATTTCGAGATTTTTATTATTTTCATTATTCTAAAACATTAAGGAAACTCTAAATGTGAGAAAAACTATTAAATATAGATATAACTTAAAATTTCGATTTTTCATGATTCATTAAAAAAAAAAACGGCGATTTTTGACCGGTTTTCCCCATTTTACGGTATATATATATATATATATATATATATATATATATATATATATATATATATATATATATATATATATATATATATATATATATATATATATATATATATATATATATATATATATATATATACTCTAAATAAAATCCTGATGAAACAGGGAACTTTATTTTTTGTAATCGAAAGCGAGGGTGTGTGTGGAAATGCGAATCAGATCAGCACCTTTGGATTGATCGAATCCGAATCCGTGTGTGTGAAAATTCTCGAATCCGAATCCGAATCCGAATCCATGTAAAAAGCTTGAATCCGAATCCGGATTCGAATCCTTCCAATGATTTTTTACAAAATTAAATACAACCAACCAAAATATGATATATTTCTTTTCAAATATTTATGAGATATGTAAATAAAATTGTTTTTTCATTTTTTCATATTTTTTACTGCCTGATATACAGTACATATTTATTTTATGTTTAATAATTTATATTATATATATATATATATTTCTATATTTATATATATATTTATATTATATATATATATATATATATATATATATATATATATATATATATATATATATATATATATATATATATATATATATATATATATATATATATATATATATATATAGCTGTTATATAGGTTCTTTGTGATTTCGCAAACCCCTAATTTTGTGAGGTTGGTATTACTATCATAATATTGTTGTGAAACAGAAAGAAAATATTTTAAATTCTCAAGCACTTATGGTTCGCGAAAAGGAAAAGATTTAGTACACGAAGAAAAGACCATATATAAAGGTTTTTTGAGCTTAGCGCATATTAATTTATATTATATTGCATATATTTAATACAGTTTATAGATTTCTTTTACTGCTTGTTCGATATAATAATAATAATAATAATAATAATAATAATAATAATAATAATAATAATAATAATAATAATAATAATAATAAAATAATAATAATATAATAATAATAATATAATAATAATATAATAATAATAATAATAATAATAATAATAATAATAATAACTTTATAATTATAAGATCAGCCTCTAGAAGAGCCTCAATCCATATCTCAAAAACTACAATAGCTACAGGAAAAAGGAATACATTGTTGGAATCCTGGCACATTTTAGTGCGGTAAAAAAAAAAATCATCTCAAAAACTACAATAGCTACAGGGAAAAGGAATACATTTTAGAATCCTTGTAAAATTTTAGTTAGGAAAATGTAAAATAATATATATATATATATATATATATATATATATATATATATATATATATATATATATATATATATATATCTTTATAATATTCTCAAAGATCTATACGACAGTATGGGGCTCGAGCCGGCGAGGGGAACACAGGGGGGCCGTTTTCCACCATACCCGGTAGGAGGGCGGAGGAACCCATGGGCGCAAATACCAAGAGCGGGGTTCCGGAGGCCACTCCCGAAAGAGAGAGTAGTCACCACCCATAGTTCCCCGGAAGGCCGAGAGACCCCGACTCCTGCCATCGGTGCGGTATACCCTTGGGGTATTCTTTAGTTAAAAACAAAAAAAAACAAAATTTAATAGAAAGTCTATTTATTTTTACGAACTTATAAAAGGTCTCTAAATAGGCCTTCTAATTATATTACTATAATTATTAACAATAACTTTTTACTTTTTTACATTTCAAATCAAATTTACCAGGATTAAAATGTATTCCCTTTTCCTATGTATTAGTTTTGAGATACCGTTTTTTAAATATATTTTCCATACTAAATTTTCTCAGCATTCCAGCAATGTATTTCTTTCCCAGTAGCTGTTGTAGCTTTTTAGATATGGATCAATAACTCTTTCTAAAAATTTTGTAGACAAAGATACAGGAGCTCACACACAAAACATTGAACGTACTTGTCAAACAATAGTGTTAAATTATTTTCATACATAATTTCAATTTTGAAACATATTACTAGTAACACTAATATTACGACTATTAGGAAAATAATTTCATTACATTAAATTCTTTATATTTAAATAGTTTCTATTTCCATTGAAATTTAATATTTTATACTTTTAAACTTCACGGAAAAGAATAAATACCAAGAAATGATTAAATTTGAATTTTAAATGAAAAAAGTGAAGTGAATGGCGGTTCTTACTGCATAATAGAATACTCAATACCAAAATGAAATCTATACTTTTTTATTGTGGCTGGCGAAATATATATATTTATTTTTTTTTTTATATATATATATATAAATATATATATATATATATATATATATATATATATATATATATATATATATATATATATATATATATATATATATATATATATTCTCATCTAACTCTCACATATATATATATATATATATCTATACCGCTACATACTGCAAAATATATATCTCTATATATATACTTATATATATATATATATATATATATATATATATATATATATATATATATATTTATATATATATATATATATATATATATATATATATATATATCTATATATATATATATATATATTTATATATATATATATATATATATATATAAATATATATGTTATCACCTTTCTCTGTCTCTAACCTATGTAGATGCATGCATCTGTCAGTTGTTCTGCACGAAACATCTCTAACGTCTTCTGTCCATCCACATCTCAGACGCCTCCACATCCTGGATGTTCCTTTCTCTCTTCATCATTGCCACGCTCACGTTGTCGCTCCATCTAACTTTAGGTCTTCCCACACTTCTTCTCCCCTCCGATATCCATTCCAGATATTTTCTGGGCACTCGTTGCTCCTCCATCCTCTTAACATGTCCGTACCACCGCAGCTGTCCCCTCTCCACAAGCTCTACCACGCTTCTCACGCCCAAATCCGCCCTAACCTCCTCATTTCTCTTCCTGTCTCTTCTTGTTACTCCTCTAATCAGTCACAACTTGCTATTTGCTCTCGCATTAAGAGCCCAAGCTTCATGTCCGTACGTCAGTATTGGCCTCAGTGTACTTGTGTACATCACCATCTTGACTCGTCTCGAAATTTCTCTTTCTTTCAACAATGGGAACAACATTGCTACTGTCCCATTAAATTTCACTGGTCCGTTTGTCTCAGCCCTTCTCCACTCAA
>JABUQX010129558.1:52500-60990 GCA_015478945.1 Trachelipus rathkii
GATGAAGATGAACATACAGAAGACAGAGATATTAGCAATAACAAAATAGGGAGATGAGAATGATGGTGAGAGGGGAGGAGGTGAAGGCAGTAAATACCTGCAATTATCTCGGATGGTGTTTTAACAGAAGGGGAAGTGGAAGAGGTACGCGAAGAATGGAAAAGTATGGATTAGTTATGAGCGGTATGCCCCATGATGAAAGATAGAGCATCGGGAATAGGGTTAAAGAGTGATTTTAACAGCGCCACTGACTCCACCCTGCTGTATGGAGGCGGAAACATGGACAACAACGAGAAGAGGAGAGTAGAATACAAGTAGCGGAGATTAAGGGATATTAAGAACTATGATTGGAAAGAGTAAGAGAGACAGAATAAGAAAATTAGAGAAGATATAGGTGTGAAGAAGATGACACTGAAGATGGATGTGGGAGATTGAGATGGTGGGGACATCTGGAGAGGATGGGAGGATGCCGAAAAGAAGATGGGAATGGACACCAGAAGGCAGAAGACCAAGGAGAAGACCGAAGAAGAGATGGATGGGCGGAATCAGTGGAGGACTCTCTGGAAAATGTAAATACCAAATATGAGAGAAAACAGAAGAGAAGAGAATAGTCTGCAGGGAGGGCGTCTCAGGAGAGAAAGATGCTTGCGAAGGCTGACATGATGAAGAGTCCTTCCTGGAGGAGGAAAGAAGAAAGAAAAGAATATATATATATATATATATAACATATATATATATATATATATATATATATATATATATATATATATATATATGCTCTTAATATATTTATATATATATATATATATATATATATATATATATGTGGAACAACAGCTACTTCAACTAAGAAATCTTCACCAACTACAAATATGTTTCCTCATTTCTATTAATAAAACATATACTCTTAATTTGCTTTGATTAACTATTATTTTTATTATTATTAAAAATTATAATTAAGAGACTTAAACCATCAAAAAATTTTGATAACTTAAAAAATTTATAGATATATATATATATATATATATATATATATATATATATATATATATATATATATATATATATATATATATATATAATATCTCTCTTTCTCTATATATAAAAAAAGAGATATATATATATAATAACTATATATATATATATATATATATATATATATATATATAGCTCAACTATATGCTATATATATATATATAAACTACTACATTACTTGATTACATGAACTTATCTATCCTCTACTCATTGAATGAGTAGTTCTTAAATAGAATAGCATCTGAGTTCTTCATTTTCCTCTTTTAGTCTGATTTTATAATGCGAAGAGCACAAAAAGCAGTTCCACGCTAATTGGAGGTAGAGCAGTAACAGCAATTTCAGCTTCTTGTACAATGTCTTGATACTCTTCGAAGTTACACAAAATTGTTCAACTTTCAGTGCAGCAAAGAAATTTTATTTAAAGTTATGGAATTGTGTACAAGGATTAGGAAGGACCTTGACCTTTTTCTTGAACCAATTGACACTTTCGACTAAGCTCTTCAATATCTAGAAGCTTTTCATACTAATCTTCTGAACTTTCTGAAGAATGACTTGAGAAGGTAGTAACGGAGATAGTTGCAGTTTCATCACTTACAATATGTTTAGATGTATCCTTTTCTTCTTGAACTTCCTGCAACCCTTTAATACAAATGGCCACATTACAAAGTGCAGATTTAGCTTTTTGTTGTTCTTCTTCAGTTAAGCTTACCCTGTAGATTGGATCAATATAAACAACAGCTAGTATAATATCATTGTCAATGAGAGAAATTTCTCTTCGTACCATGGAGTCTTTTATTCCTTCAGCATCTTAAATATAGATGGTATAAGGTTGAAGGTTAAATTTATTAGAATATAATCCAAATTGAAACATAAGGTGATGGTTAAAAATCTTCAAAGTTTGCAATTGCATTTTGTGATGTGGAAGCGAAAGTCAATAAACTTGCATGAAGTGATTTGAAGTCATTCACAGAGTCACAATTTATAACTTTGTCAGTTTAAAATTTTCCGACCAACTCTATCTTGAAAGTTACAGACTCCGACTCCGAAAATTACCGGCTCGGCTCTCGGCTCCACCCTCTTCAAAATTACGACTCCGACTCCACCCTCTTCAAAACTACCGACTCCCCGACTCCGCGACTCCGACTCCGCAACCCTGACCGTAAGGCTTTTTAAGTCTAGAGCTGCGTTTCCAGAAGCCCGACTGCAGCCCGGACGGGCACTCAGGCGCACATGCATCGTTTCCAGAGCCCGTTTGTGCACTTCTACGTCATGTAAACGTCACCAGGCAGGCTGCCCGTTCTTACATCCTCGGAATTTGAGGAATTAGCAAACAGGCGGACGGAGAATATTTTGTTTACAATCAAATCTTTATGCAAGCACGTGTCGAAATCATTAGAATAAAAAGATTTTTAACATTTTGAATTGGTATTTTTATGCTAAAAATTTGCTAATATATGGCTATCATTTCATAAATTATATACATATAAGTACAAGTGTACTAATAGCTAGTGAAATATTTAATAGCAAAATTCAGTACGTACATTTATTAGGCCACACCCACTTATTATTTTGTAAGGAGTATGGCCGATAATGACAGGCCTAAATTGAATGGATCCCGTTTAATTTTTTTTATATATATATATATATATATATATATATATATATATATATATATATATATATATATATATATATATATATATATATATATATATATATATAGTGATTATTACAGAGGGTGTCACCCCCGATTTTATGAAAATCACAGGATATCTCTAAAAAATAAGGTAGTTGCTTACTTTAGATGAGCTCTAGTCAAAATTTTTCTTGGTGGGACTCATGATGCATTAATAGATGTTTTGGGGTCGAGAGCAAAAAATTTTTTTTACATTACAACCTACTTAACCTAACCTAACACCTAACCTAACCTAATTTCACCTAGAACAGGATTTAAAAAAAAAAAAAAAAAAAAAAAAATCATTTTGACCCCCTAGATCTATTTTATATATCATAGATACTTTATAATGAAATTTTTTTTTTAGTCAGAACTCCATTCTACGTGTGACGTTAAGTAACTTTGTCCAAAAAATAATAATGAATTATTTCTTTAAAACTTTTTATTTTTGTTTTAAAACTATATATATATATATATATATATATATATATAACTATATATATATATATAATATATATATATATATATATATATATATATATATATGTAATAATAACATATATATAACTATATATATATATATATATATACTCTTTCTGCTCACCATATCTGCTCTACTCACTTATATACTCTTAGTGTCGGACAATTGTAAGAATTTTTGCCGATGACGATGACGATTTACGTAAATTTTGGCGATGTGATGCGCGATGGCGATGACAATTATTGAAAAAATATATTCCCATCAAAATTTTCTCTCTCTCTCTCTCTCTCTCTCTTTATATATATATATATATATACTTATATATATATATATATATACTATATATATATATATATATATATATATATATATATATATATATATATATATATATTATCTTAACCCCTAAAACATTATCTACTTTAACACAAAAATTATTTTTATTTCATTAATAATTAAAACTGTTAAAACAACAAAAGGATAGGGGGGGAGAAAAACCCTTTGAAGGAGAGGCCTTTCTGTCCTATTCAGGACTTTATTCAATCAAAGTGTCACACGCAATAACTTCTTGATATATGAATGATCACTGACTGGGTAAAGTTTGAGTTTGTTGGTTGTCTTCTTTGAGATTTTTTAAAATGATTTTCCATTTTTTATCTGTTAATAATATATTATTAAGGATGGGATCAATCTTTATTTCACCCTCTATTATATTCATGTGTTGTTGCTTAGTATTGTAGATCAACATGCTTTCAATTAATTTTTGTTTGAATATATTGCTATTGTATGATCATGTGATTATTTTTGTTAATAAGATGATTGAGACTCTCTCTATGTTTGACGAGGGCTGAGTTTAGGGGTACCTTTTATAATCTATATGTGAGCTTATTCTCTCTTCCATCAGCTGACTCCATACTGCAGAAAATCGAACAAGAGGAGCACTTTTATCACTATAAACTCCCGGAATGAATTTGAAACCTGTCTATTAGATCACAGACGATTTTTATTGTGAGTGTCTTTGAAATTTGTATTACCTCTCTTGACTTCCACACTAGGCTCACCCATTCCGGGGAGTTTTATAGCATAAAGTGCTCTCTTGTTTCCGATTACATATGAGAGTGGTTTGAGTGAGAGGGAGAATAAGTCAACATGGATTTGCCGGAAACGCACCAAAAGAGTACCTAAGCTCGGCCACGTCAAGCTTATGAAGTCTCGTATCCCAATGGCAAAGTAATCATGATCATACATAAAGAAATAACAATGCATTCAAGCAGTGGTGGCGTGCAATGCGGCCGGCAACACGGAAATACAACAGGGTGAGTAAGGTGATCATCGCAACAATACTGCTGTTATTAACAGATAAAAAATGAGAAAATCTGTTTGAAAAGTCCAAGAAGACAACAACAAATCAGCCACCAGTCGTGATCATTCATACTATCAAGAGATACACTAACGTGTGTTACTGACCAGTCAAAGTCTGAATGATTTGAAAAACTCTGCTCAAAAGGATTTCCACATTGTTCTTTGGAGACTGAGTGTGTGAAACAAATAATTTTTTACATGTTCAAAGTGAATATTTTTAAAGGGAGTTAAGCTAATATATCAGTAACTACGTGTTTGCAGGTTAAAGTGATATATATATATATATATAATATAATAATAATAATAATAATAACCAATATGTAATATATATATGTATATATATAGCCATGTATATGTATATATATATATATATATATATATATATATATATAATAATAATATATATATATAACTAATAATAACAATATAATATATATATATATGTATATATATATATATGTATGTAAATAATATATATATATGCGGTATATATAAAAATAATATATATGTATATATATGTAATATATATATATATAATATATATATATATATATATATATATCTATATATATATATATAATAATATATATATATATATATATATATATATAACATATATATATATAAGGCTACCTGAACAAGGGGTCAAAGGGTTCCAGCAGTCAAAAATTATTCCATATTCAAGAGAACTAAATTTTATTATATAAGTCTTAATTTTAATAAAATAAATAATAATAATAATAATAATAATAATAATAATAATAATAATAATAATAATAATAATAATAATAATAATTAATAGATATGAAAAGTATATATTAATGGAAATGAGGAGACATGTTTGTGGTCCGTGACGATTTATAGGTCAAGTGGCTGTTCCTTATATATGTAATAAAATATTTAGACTAGGGACTTAAATGTAAGGTTTACAAGTTTGCAGATGATGACAAATTGGCTACCTCAGTTAAATAATGATGGATGTATAAATATTTAAAAGATAAGGAGGGCTGTAATTGTTGATGGGACTAACAAGTTCATTCCTTCTTCAACTAATTCTTTCTCTCTACTCATAAACCACATGGATTTAGTCGTGCTTGTTCTACAGCCATTCAGGCTAGAACCCAGTGCGTGCTCAGGAGATGAGAGAGAAAAAAAGTCAGTTCTCCAATCACTCTACGTAATTTTCATTCAGCTAGAAAGTAGATTTGGGGATATACTTCGACGAGCAAAGCAGGCTTTCATCAAACGAAAATGCGCTAACTTCCTTGGTTCTCCTGACAAATCTTTCTGTGGCCTCTTTGCCAAAAACATCTCTAACAACTACTATAAATCTCCCTTTCCTCTGATGGTTCTGTTGTTAATTCTATTACTGAAAAGGCCAATCTTCCAGCCTCCTATTATTTTCCATTAGCTCAACCTAGACGATTCACCAATATCTCTTCCTCCCCTCCTTCTCCATCTCAGGTGTCCTATGTCTTGCCTGTGATTACATTTGATCGGATACATAGAAGCCTGAAATCTATGAGATATTAAGGCCAGGCCTCCCAATCTCATTTCCTCCCAAGTTTTGAGGAGTGTGCTTCGTGCTATCCCAGCCTCGTTCAACTATGCTCCCAATGTGTCTCAATGCTGCTTTCCCTGGTGTTGGAAGCTGCACATGTCCAACCGATTCCAAAATAAAGGAAACGCTCTGAATCCTTCCAAACTATATCACTTCGCTCTACTTAGCATTTATCTAGATCTTTGAAACCCTTCTTAACTCTCACTTCTTGGATATCTGGAAACTCATTCCTTCTTTCCGATAACCAGTGCTGACTTTCCCAGCTAGAGGTCTTACCAACGATATACTTTCCCTATCTAACCGATTTATGGTTTTCAGCTCTTAGGAACACTGCAGGGAGACTTGCGTGGTGGGCTTGACCTATCAAAGCATTTGACCGGGTATGGCGCGCGTCACTGCTCTCCAAGCTTTCCTCCTTTGGGTTTCCCTCTTCTCTTTGCTTACTTATTTATCTAGCTTTCTTTCAAATCTCTAAATATCTGCTGTTGTTGATGGGGCAAACTTTATGTACCTTTTCTGTGCAATAAGTAGTGTTCCTGAGGGTTCTTTCTTATCTCCTATTTATTCCTACTTTTTGTAATGATCTTCTCAGCTGTTCATCTAACTCTATCCATTCATAAACCGATGATCGATCCTTAATTGTTCAACTCATTTCAACTCACCTTCCCTTTTTTACTTCTAGAATTGCCTCTCGTCTTAATCTTCTATTCTGTTCTCGCTGATCTGGATAGAATTTCCGTGTAGGGTCGTCTCAATCTGGAAATTCAATTCTTTAAAAACCCAACTTCTACAAAATCTCCTTCTCTAAAACATCTCTTTCCTATCTCTTTCGACGTTTCTCTCGTTCTCTCCTTTTGACAATATAAACATCCTTGACCTTAACATAAACAAAAAATCTTGGAAACCTCTTGTCCAAAACGGTTTGCTGAGTACGGCCTCAAAGAAACTGGGGTTCTGTTTAGACTGCGAGACTTTTTTCTCTTCTCAGTTACTCCAGCCATACAAGGGTCTCATCCCTTGTGTGGAGTACTATGCTCTCATATCTGGGGGAGGCTCTGGTTTCAACCGGCTTTTGGATAGGGTCGAGATCAAAGGCCAAAAGGCTTATAAACTGTTCTGTTGGTGCTTTATCTCTATTCTATATAGGTACCCCAGCAACAAAGTGCTCGAGGAACTATCATTGCGTACCACCACCTTTACGACACCCTCGTAGCACAGGAGTGCTGTATCTGCGCACAAGTTTTGTGTTGATGTAGGTAACTCCAGTCTAGTTCACTGTGGTTCTTCATTATTTCCCGCCACCTCTGTTCTGTGGAATTCTCTTCCATCTTCTGTATGTCCTGTTAGATTTGTCTCCCTGGGCTTTAAGCCGTCTGTGCTCATCTGCTAGATGAGAAGGTGACTCTGAAGGTGGAACTTTTAGTCACTACTGCCCTTCCTTGGGCCAGGTCTCGACTGCAGGTGTTGGTCACATTTGTAAAAATCCTTAGGTGGGCGAAGATGTAATGGCAAATGAACTAGTCTCCTACTCCCACCCCATCAAACATCATTTAGATTATCCCCAGAAGGTTCAACATTACCTCAGATGGACCATATGTTCGCAACCACACATGCTTTTACCTAATATTTAAACTTAGAATTTAGCCTTTGGGAGGTGGCACTCACACTAAATCTACCATGGCTCTACTACAGTCCTGTCAAGGTGCCAAATCTTTCTATCCTCTCGTTCCTTTAAACACTAACAAACACATTTCACACCCACACCACTCATTTTCAACGTTTCCTTCCATCTTTGTTTCAGTCACAGCGAGCCAATCAAATTTGCCCTTTCTATATACATCTCCTCTCTCCTCTTCTCCTCATCACTTATTCTGGCATTCCATGTATCCATACGATTCATACATTTTCTCCGAAAGATAGAACGCCGCTTGGCGATCATTCTCTGAGCCATTAGCATTCCTGGCAAAACATAAGTGGTAGTGGGCAGCCAACCCAACTACCACCATCACTTAGTTGCCTTTACGACACACAGGACATACGATGTCGGCAATTTTTCTCCCCACACACATAGGGATATAAGGATGAGGATATCTGTAAGATGTTATCTAGAAGAGGGGTGTGGATATGAGTATGTGTATATGATGTGGATAAAAGATTGTGTCTCTAAAATGTTGTCTGGAGGATGAGTGTGAGGATATGAACACCCCTCCTTGAATCTAGGGCTCTGCCCGTAGAGTGAAGTGAAGTGACAACTGTAAAAAAAAAAAAAAAAAAAAAAAAAGAACAGAAAAAAAAAAAAAATTAGGCACTGGAACGTCATACATACCATAATCAAAAATGGGTATATATATAAATATATATATATATATATATATA
>JABUQX010129559.1:0-19738 GCA_015478945.1 Trachelipus rathkii
TATATATATATATATATATATAGGTATATATATATATATATATATATATATATATATATATATATATATATATATATATATATATATATATATATATATATATATATATATATATATATATATATATATATATAAATAGAGATATAAATATATATATATATATTTATATTAATTTAAAAATAAATATATATATATATATATATATATATATATATATATATATATATATATATATATATATATATATATATATATATATATAATTATGTAAAACTCCAATAATCTTCATCAGTTTAAAAGAGATTAAATTACAACTCAGAACTTTAAAAAAAAAAGATTTATGAAAAAAAAAATGTTAAAATTTTTAAATAAATGTTCGACTTAATTACTGCAGATGTTTCAAGATAATTTTTCTTTCTCTTTTTTTCTTTCTTTTTCTTCTTTTTTTAGTCATAAATCGTGGCCAAGAGTGCAAGTTTCTCCTTTTTTTTTTAAATTATTTCTTAAAAGTCAAAAAAATATTTCGAAGGTTTTTATTTATTTTTTAATAAAAAAAAAAATAAAAAAAATAAGATCTTTATGAGTCTACGACCAATTCGTCTCGTCTATCAGTTTGGGTTACAAAAAGAATTATTATTTTTAAAGGAAAGATGAAACGTAGAATCTTTTATATGGACGTAAGAATGAGCGGCCTTGATGGAAATTGTATGTTGCATTAATACTCTTATGTTTTAATCTTGCTTGGAAGTGTGAGTCAAGATTTAAAGGACAAAAAAGGATAATTTTTCTTGAGTTTGTCTGTCGGTTTGTGCTTCTATCCTTTGCCGCCATGTGTTTTCGATTTGCACAAACAGACATATATATATATATATATATATATATATATTAGATATATATAGATATTATATATCTGTATATATATTTGTTTATATTTTTTTTATATATATAAATATATATATATATATATATATATATATATATATATATATATATATATATATATATATATATATATATATATATATATATATATATATATAGATATCATAAATTATATATATATATCAATTGCTATAATTATATATATATATATATATGTTATACATATACATATATATATATATATATATATATATATATATAGTTTGGGAGGTTTACAATATATATATATATATAGTATATATATATATATATATGTATATGGCGTATATATATATATATATATATATATATATATTATATGGTATATATAACATACATACAGATAAACCTCTCTAATATCCCAAATAGATATATATATATAGTATATATATATATATATATGATATATATATATATATGGATATGATGGAGGATATATATATAATCTGGCTGGTGAAAATTTTTTTGTGATATCCCTTGTCTTTAGGTCATAACTTGTTGTTTCTTACAAGTGTGTGAGATGTCAGGGCAATATTCCTTTTAGCGCGAGCTACTTAAGCCATAAATTTCTTTTAAATAGGATTTTAAATATAACATATGATTTTTTATCATTAAATCACTAAAATGCATATATATATATATATATATATATATATATATATATATATATATATATATAAGTATCCAAATATATATATATATATATATATATATATATATATATATATATATATATATATATATATATATATATATATATATATATATAGGGATGTACCGGAACCAGGTTCCGGCCGGAACCTCGATTTTTTAAAAGTTCCGGTTCCGGCCGGAACTAACTTGGTTCCGGCCGGTATTTACCGGAACTTTCCACTTTTTCAAATGTCTTTCTTAAAAAAATTCAGTAATTGATTTGTCATTTACTCAGTTATGATTATGCATAAAAAATAATATAGAAAATTGATATATGTGAACAAATATCATGATAAAATGACCTCGACTCTATACTTTCGAAAACTTTAAATATGAAACAATATTTTCAAACTCGAACCGGTAGCTTTAATACTCTAGAGCAGACATGGATTATTATTATTATTATTATTATTATTATTATTATTATTATTATTATTATTATTATTATTATTATTATTATTATTATTATTATTATTATTATTATTATTATTATTATTATTATTAAAAGAAATTAACTTTAAAGTAGAAACTACTACAAAACAAAATATTAACTAAACTGTTTAAGCAAAAATTAAAACAAGATTCCTTAATTTTCTTACTTAAATATGAACTTATTTGAATTTTGAAATGTTGTGGTGTAAGAATATAAGTTGCTCTTCTTGTTGTGGAGTTAAAGGTTATCCCTTATCCTCAAACACGTTACACGCTTCTGAAAAAAGCCTCTCAGAATAAGCTGATGAAACAGGGCAGGCGAGCATTGTTTCTGCTACCAATTTAATACAAGGGAATTTTTCTTGATTGTTGCGATAAGTTCCGGTTCCGACCGGAACTTCCGGCCGGAACTTTTCAAAGGTTCCGGAAAGTTCCGGTTCCGGTACATCTCTAATATATATATACTGTATATATATATATATATATATATATATATATATATATATATATATATATATATATATATATATATATATATATATATATATATATATATAACCTGCTATACTATATTCTATAACTGCTATACTTAACATATAGCACGCTATATATATATACATATATATATATATATATATACTCTTTATATATATATAATAACATATATAACCATATATATATACACATATATAATAATATATATATAACTATAATATATATATGCACCTCGCTTTATCCCTTCGACAAACTGGTAGTCCAAAAAGAATGGGACAACGGCAACCGGTCGGAACCAAAGCTCCGCGCCACTATATATATATATATATATATATATATATATATATATCTTTATATATATATATATATATATATATATATATATATATATATATATATAACACCTCCTTTAAATAGGGCTCTGCCCGTGAGCAGTGTTGGTGATAACTGTAAAAAAATATATATATATATAAATATATATATACAGTAGCATGCTGCTGCTCAACAGCATGTAGCCAGCCAGCAACCTTAGCCTTAGCCAGCAACCCAGCAGCCAGCCAGCGCTGTATATGCTCTTATAGCACCATAGCTATATATATGTATATATATATATATATATATATATATATGCAAAATTGTGGAATCTGCAACTTTTCACACATACATAAAAACAAACAGGAAAATGTCCAATAGACCCAAGTTCTGCGGTTTATACTTTCTATCCAATTTTATATTTATAAAAAATAAAAACAAATTGGACAGCGTCATTTTTCGCGCATGTGTGAATAAATACTCCGTCAGTTATTATCACGTGTTTTTCCCTGAAAACAAGTACAAAAAACTCCCACAATTTGAATTAGTTTTTCAAGCAATACGAAGTAAATTATGCTTCCTCGACCGAAAAAATGGGATGCACCAAATTGCTATTCGAGTTTAGAAAGTTATTGTTAGTTTTACTAAAATAAAATTATATCCTATGATTCTTTTATTTATTTTAATGTTATAATATATATATATATATATATATATATATATATATATATATATATATATATATATATGTGTGTATTTATATTTAAAAATATATATATAACTATATATAACACATATATATATATATAGTAACCAGCTTAGCCCCTTCTTGAGCACGTATCTTTATATATATAAATATGTATATAATAATATATATATATATATATATATATATATATATATATATATATATATATATATATATATGCGTGTGTGTGCATGCATGAAATTTTTGCTTTACAGAAAGATTTAACAATTTCCTATTTCTTCTGATCTTATCTCTCTCATCGACATTAGGACTTCCATAAGGAGCTCTCTACTGGTGATCTTCTTTGCCTTCTCTCTAATTCTTGGTCATCTTCGCCTTGGCATTTCTGCTAATCTTTTGTTTTCACGTTTAACGTATCGAAGATCTTCGATAGAATTAGCATAAAGCTATGATTTTAAAACTTCCATCTTTCTTTTGTAAACTTCTCTCTCAGTTACCTGAATCTCGTTCTATGGCAGCAGTTGTAGATAGTTAAAGATTATTCTTTAAATCTAACAGTAGTGGTGTTACTCAAGGTTCTGCCACGTAACCAACTCTTTTCCTAATTCTATTTGTTTTTATACTTTCTACTTTTCAACTTTTTTACTTTTTCCACTTTTTCTACTTTCATTGTTGATCTTCTATCTATCACAACTCTTAGGTAGAAGATCAGCTTTTTACTACTTGTTTCACTTTTAAAGGAGTCCCAAGCACGTTCAAATAGGTGATGGTAAAAGGACGGCAGATCTTTTTATAATTGTGGTAGAGGAAACATGGTTTTTATCAATGCATCAAACACTCAAGAACTTCATCTATCTACTCTTACAAAATTTTCCACACAACTATAACATCTTAGAAAACATACATCCCTAGAATTCTCATTTATCTTAATATTCTTCATCTGTTTGTCTGTCTGTCTGTCTGTCTGTAAATTTTTGTTTATTATTTTATATGAACATTTTTCTCATTTGATATACCAATTATTTGTCTGTATGGTCCTTTCTGTTTCTCTCTGCTTGTCTTTCTGTCTGCTGCTTTGGCTTTCTGCCTGTATGTGTGAGTTCTCGTCTGTTAAGTTGCACGTTTCCTTCACTGGTGATCTTTCTTGGAAAGAGGAAAGCGTACTGAGAAGTTTTCATCCAGAATTGCTTGATCTGTGTATAGGGACCTTGTTCTTCCTTAAGTGTAGTTTGCATCGCATACCTTGGGTGGATCCACTCATGCCGCCATTCTTGAAAAGGTGGGATCGAAGCCTTATTAACTCTCCAACTCTCGTTGCACTACTCTCTTTATACTATTGCTTTTACAAATATAATAATAACCATGTTCTTCCTACCTCTCCAATCCCATACCTTCTCGCCTAAGGAGAGAAAGAGAGAGAGAGAGAGAGAGAGAGAGAGAGAGAGAGAGAGAGAGAGAGAGAGAGAGGAGAGAGAGAGAGAGAGAGAGAGAGAGAGAGAGAGAGAGAGAGAGAGAGAGAGAGAGAGAGAGAGAGAGAGAGAGAGAGAGAGAGAGAGAGAGAGAGAGAGAGAGAGAGCTTGTCCCATTGCACATTCACTTTCTTTCCATTTCAAACTCTCTTACCCAAGACTTAACAGTTATGCTCATTCTTAAGTGTTCATTACTGGTAAAGCTTGAAACATTCTTTCCTCTTTTTCTCCCACCTCCTATAACTTAAACACTTTCAACCACCTTTTATAAATTTATGTCAGACATTGATTAATTGAATGTTGATTTGAAATCCTGACTCTGGTGGATTCCATGTAGGCCTCTTGCCTTTCCCATCAGAGGATATATATATATATATATATATATATACAGCAACATATATAGCATATATATATGTATATATGAACACACCCTAATATATATAACTGCTATATATATATATATATATATATATATATATATATAACCATAACAGCATATATAATAATATATATATATATATATAAGAGCCAAGGAAGAAGCGGATACCGGCAACTGGAGCGTCACCGTACGCCGCGTTGGTCTTCGCTGCTGCCGCTGCTGCTAGCTGCTCGCTACTGTATAGCTGTAGCCCAGCCAACTTGTATATATAGCATAGTATGTACCATGCCAGCAACCAGCCAGCAGCCAGCAGCAGCAGCAGCCGCTAACAACATGCGCGCTGCTGCTATGCTGCTAGCCTAGCCAACTGCTTATATATATAATAATATATATATATATTACTTCTCTTTATAAACTCTTGTTGCTTTATCTTTATGGGGATGTCGTTTACCCCAGTACGGAGTATGCCTCATACATCATGTGAAATTCCACTTACAAAACACTCATTGAAATGGTAGAGTCTAGGGATTATCGCTTTATCAACTCTCTTACTCTCACTGACTCTTTAGTCTCTATTATTATCATTATTATTCTCACTCTCATCATTATCTCTCATTTTTATTCTCACTCTCATCATTATCTCTCAATTATTCTGTCTCCATTGCAACGGGCAGTACTTTTCTGAACTCTCAAGTCGCATACGTCCTTCATTGGGAAGGTCTCGTGCGACAAGGTCTTTCTGCACAGCCTCATTCTTACTCTGCTCACCCCTCTGACGCCAGACTTAACCGCTATGCTCGATCCTAAATGTATTCCACTGTTAAAATCAGGAACACAATCCCTTTGTCTACTTTTCCAACTAAGATTGATTTACACAATTTCATGCGCTGTGTATCGGTTTATTTCGGGCTTTAAATTAATTGTCCATGGCTTGGGAATTTCCTCAACTCTACTGGAATTTTGTATTCCTCATATCTTTTATTTATTTTAATTTCTTTCGTTAAAACTTTGTTGTTGTTTTATCAAAACTTTTATTTACTTTTAGTTTCGTATCTTCAAATTCTTTTTTGTTAATTAAAAACTTTTGTTTAATATTTTTAATTTTTATTTAATCATTTTTTACTATGTTTGTTTTTATAAACAAATAAATAAATTTAAAATATTTATTAGTTTTTAATAAATTTATTTTATTTTTTACTCTGAAATTTTAACTCAAATAATGTTACAGTTTAGAATTTGTTTAAAGTTCTAAAAACATATTTGTGTTTTATTTAGATCCCTCAAATAAAACGGTAAATTATCTCACTGGAAGGCCAGTAATTTCAAACGGCGAGCGAACCTACCCTGTCCCTAAACCCCTGCATCTATATTGAGGGTATTGATCTATAGTCATGGCCTGTTGAACTCTCCAGTCATATTTCTCGAGTATCATTTTTGGATAAATATAACAACTTTTACAAATTATGTTTTCTTTTTATAGTTGAAAGAAAACAGAAGCACTCATAACTATTTACAAAGTTTATCACAACAAGCAATAATAACTAACATATTAAACCTGATGTAAGAATATAGTGTATAAACATCCCACCTAACATACCTAAACACGAATAAACAGCTTAAACATTTAAATCAAATTTCAAGTACTGAAACAACATGTGAGAGAGTTACTGGCTCAGCAAAACTGATATAACGAACGTTGCTTCTTTCACATCTTTTTTTTTTCTTTTTGTTATTAGCAAAAACCTTTTATTTCATTTTTAACTTTATTTCTTTAAAAACTTTTTGTTTTAAAAGAGGAAAATAAAAATTGCAGCGTATTTTTAATTTTTATTTCTTTAAAAACTTTTTTTTTAAAGAAACTTCATTAATGTTTAATCTTTTATTTCTTTAAAACGCCCTTTATGTTTTTTACCTGTACAAAATTGTGTACGTTCTTGGTCTCGTGCAGGGTATAATATAACGGTAAAAAATTTACATTCTATTAACATCACGCAGACTAAAAACAGTAAACACTGTAAAATTACGACAAGTTCTTCACATCAAATAAGTAAATACACCACACTAACCTGATGCAGACTATAATGTAATAACCATACAACACCCTAACAAAATAGCCCGGATAGTGCGAACAGGAAGTACTGACTTTGCTTACAGGGTGGACGGCGTACCAGACCTATCAGCACGCCGCTTTTTATCAAACATATCTCTACAATATCGTTGTATTTTCACCTTAACATAGTAACATTTAACAAAAATTTATCAAGCAACAATACTCCGCCAACAAATATAATGCCTCGGCCCGTAACGGAGAAGTATTTTTCAGCATACAATATAGTTAACCATATTGTCATTATTCCCTGAACTAGGTGAATCTATAACACACAATTTCTCAAAACTAAACATGAGAACGGCATGATGAATCGCAATAAATGACTAACCATACCGAGGCAAAGTTTTCATACTTAACAACACTAAGTACTAACAATGCATACAGAACGAACATGTACAAAGCTGATGTGGTTCTGTTTCACTAGAGTTATCACATACAAGTCGAGAAAAATTTGGTTCAGAGACACTCCTCGCACTTTTTCGAAAATATTACGCCAATCACCGCTCTTGCGTATCAGATTCTTGTTGTTCGTTTTCGAAACAGTTAGCGTGTGCACAGCTACCTATATGATTCCCCCTTCTTTGCTTTGGTTTCGTACCTCTAACATATTATACGTTATAATTCTTAACGCCGGCAGCACTAACATAGTTAATCTATTTAGCTAAAAGTATATACCCCCGTACTACTTCCACTTATAACACACTATCCCGGTTACCAGTTTTTTTTCTAAAAACATTCCGAGTCAACCGGGACCAGCCCTCGAGAAGGTTACTACTGCCTAACCATTAAGGTAAAACATTCTGTTTCCACATTAGATAAGCTAAACACTTGCTGTCATTCACTGAACTTAAGAAAATAATGCCCCAAAGACAAACATAACACATCTTAAGGGCACGAATCAGCAGTCAACATTAACAAGTACACACACTTAACAATCCTCTTTCAGAATAACACCTAGGCAACTACCATGTTGTATGTTTCTAAAAAATATTCCGTAACCTTTATTATCTTTTACTTTTTTCTAAGCTAATTTTTCTCTCATTATCTTTCCCACCATTTAATCTTTCTACACACTACTTCCTACACAGTAACATTTAACTAAAGATTTTCTCAACTAACCCATGTCTTGGTTAATTTTATCATATCAGACCCAAAGCGAAAGTATGCTAACGTAACACAAGTTTCCACATTACTCAAAGGCTATATACATAGCAATTTTCAACTTGAGCTAAGAAAATTATGCACAGGACAACCTAAGCTACAGGCTTTAAGGGTAGGGTTGGTAATAAACCCTGTTAACATGTTTATTACAAAGTTCCTTATTGACATGTACCACCCGCGAGTAAATGGGCCACTACCATGGTATGCAAACACGTAACTTTTATTTCTTACTTTTACCTCTCCCTCATTATGCTCTATTACTCCTTTTAACATTAACTATCTTTTTATTTTAAATCATCAGTTAATCTTACACCTAACAATACTATGTTAATCATTTAATCTAAAGATTTTCCTCACCAACGATTTGGGTTAATTATCCATACACCAAGCGAAGACGGTATGTCTAACAAGCAACCAAAGTTTACATTCAGAGAGTGAATGCTAACATAGGCTATCCAACTGAACCATAACGAGAACAATACTATGCACAAGCACAATCAAACCCTAGCACATGGCCTTATAAAGCGATGGTATATATACTCGTTTAATTACATCTACAAAAAACGTCTTCCAGAGTCATACTTAACCCGCCCTGTTGTCGTTTTGCCGTCTGGATTTGTGGCTCTTCTAGCGGTGCCTTAGTAAAGCGCCTCCAACTAACATTGGATATGCCAAACACGCTATACTTTATTCTTTACCTCTTTCCTCCTCAACAGCAAATACTCTTACCATATATAACAAGTTAAATTCACTTTATACCACTCTAACACCAAGTAACTCATTAACACACTAGAAAATTTTCTCTCCAATACCATTATCTTGGTGTTATTATCATAACTGACGCTCGAAATAAGTAAGCTAACATTCGTTATCACATACAGTTTCCACACTCAAACTATAAGTCTAACATCATGCGTAACATTGATCTAGAAATTATCGCCAAAGACAAGAGCTCCTATCACAACTTACATTCTCCTACAAATACTAACCTGCAGGTTAACCTATTATTAACAGACAAGTTTCCACGGGAGCTCTCAAACACAGTAAATGGACGCAACTAACATGGGTATGTATCCAAACGTAACCTAATCCTTACTTTTTTCAGATGGTATAACTCCTAAATACATATTTTTTTTTGTTTTTTGACTCTCTCTATATTTCTCTGCTTTAGACATGGTATACCGTAACATTTTAAACTAACAATGGTTTCTGGCTCTCGACACTCCTCAACGACTTTAAGCGGGATTAATTTATACCCGTTGTATCAACCTGTATATACTCTAACTATTAACACAGGTGTCTACACATTAAATAAGCTGTAACCCTAGCATCCATGAATTTGAACTAAGCCCGCAAATAATGTGGCAACGACAATTCATCACACGCTAAATAAACACCATTTTCTTATCTTCGGGCGGCGATCCATGCCACAGCGTGTAGGTTTCATTTATTTTTGTTTGTTTTTTGCCTCTTATTTCCTAAATTCTGTTTAACATTAACAATAGTGTTCCTCACACTTAATATCTAGTAATAGCATTAACTAACTATAGCCAGTATTTGTTTCACAATAACGTACCTTGTTTCATTGTCGTGGTCACTTTTTCCAAGCATATCTCTAGGCATATTATTACTTAGCCTGTGTAATGCCATCTCCCTTACATTTGTTACTATCTAGAGGTTAACTTGATATGAGACCACGTAAAAATGTTGTTACATACATCCTATATAATTCTTTTATCATTCTTTTAAATTACTACGAGTAATAACGAATAAAGTTAAGTTTTTAGACTTATCTCTTTTCTTAGAACTCCACTGCGTGCGCGCCTCCTTTCACGAAAATACCGCACGGGTCACACTCCTAAACGCATTCAGAAACACGAGGCTGATGGTGTCTTAAACAGGGCTTTGAACCAACTGAGTGTTTGCATATACGGTTCCATTGCGCGGAATAGACACTTACTTATATTTTGACCGACCTCTGGCACAGGACATAACGCACCCCACCGCACAAAGGTAGGGACAGTTTAGCCATTCGGGTTACGATTATACAAGGAGTCGATGGACATTTACATGATCGTTGGTTACACGAACTCCTCATGAAGATATCAACAACAAGCGTCCAGAGATGCACCGAGCCCAGACTGTTCACCTCCGTAATCGAGATCGAACAGCCCGGAAAACATCCTACTGTACGAAGAAAAAGTTCGTCATAAACATCCGCCTTATTAATGTAATGAGATTCTTTACTTTCACCCAATCTGGTACATGTGGAGAAAGTAAGTGATCAGCGGAGAAATATCGGACGTACGAATGAACCATATCAGTTCAAAACGGTATATATTCTCGTTCGAAGCAACAGATCCCAATCAACAACAACAAACAACCACACACAACAACAAATAACATCATGTACAATCCCGGAAAGATAGGTAGCTTTCCTTTGGATTAGGCCCTAACCTAACCAATGAGATAATATCGCTAACCGTAAACATTGTTTTCACATAATAAAGCTACATACGCATCAACCAGAGCTAAGAAAACAAATAAATGTACAACGCGAATCTTTAACCACACCAACTTCTAAGCACACGAATAAAATCCTCTGTTCATAGCTATTATACAAAGCTCTGCTCCGAGCACTTACACCGATGTAACAGTAACTGAACATTTGTCTATACAAAGAGCGGTAACCCCTAGTTTCATACTTTTTTAAACCAAACATATCTCCGAGTCCACATTAACGTTACATTTTACATCTTGACCCACATGTACTCGTAAATATTTAGGCTAAGAATTTTCAAATAGAACCTTTTCCCCGCCCGTCGGGGGCTCTTTTGTTTTTAATTGAGTCAGCCACGCCGGCAGGCCACAAGGCGGAGAAGGATGGGCGCGTAACGTAGACAAAGTTCCCTTCCATTCCCCATTACAAGTAAAGCTACACATAACATGGAGCGGAGCTTGAACTGAAGAATAGAGTAATCGTACGAAGTTCGACGACAAACCCCAAACAGACACCAGCCACTCGACCGAGGGGAGTGAGTTCCATAGGCAGATCCATGCACATTAGCACCACTAACCATTAACACAAACCTTTTCACACTGTTAACAACAGCATAAAGGTGAGCAATAAGGCGTCCCTGGTACTCTCGTCCAAACACGTAACCCTATTCAGAGAACTTTTTCAATCAAAAAAAGCATACTCTTCTGAACAAGCTCACTAAATTGGTCGTAAATCTTTTACATTAAGACAAAGTCGAGTCAATAATTGAATATACACACTAAAATTTAGACATCTTACAAGTCCAAACCGAGGAGATGCGATTCGAGTCGAAGGACAATCGATAAAAAATCTAGACTAACTAATGAATATTAATAGTGTCAGCGGCGAGCTTTCTACAAGCTACCTTCACCGAAGGAACTATGGGTTTTGTGGCCTCAGCCCTTCCGTGCTGAGGCCAGGTGGCGAGATAGCCCCGGCTACAACCCTTCGGGGTGAATCCACTCAATCCCGGATGATTTACGCAGGATTCCATCACCGTAATTACACCTTTTTATCAAACACCCACCATCTAATAGAGGGCTACGTCAACCTCACACCATGACAACCATAGGCGCTTCTTCTAGCCAGGTTAATGTGTTAGCTCGACCTATATATTAAATGAAAATATAGCCGCAACGCGTCTAGTGTGATTTTAAATGAAAACTGGTTATATTCGAGTCACGATCCCATCGTGAAAGTTTATAAGTACCCGTTATTGTTTAAACTATATTATCTTATGACAGTCATTTTGTCTCAGGAGAGAAGTTAAAACTGAGTCTGATCCTTTTACACCTTTGAACCCAATACTTTATAAAGAGACAAAAATGTAATTAAGCTACCTTATATCAGTTATTAAGAATTTATTTTTATTATTTTATCTTCCCTTGTGTTATATAATTGTTTATTTACCTTCTTTTTTTATCGACGATGATTGTGTACTCAATGTAAATCCGTTGAAGCCTTACACCCGGGTTTAAGTTTTTCTTTTCAGTTTGAATAATGTTCCTCCCTACAACACACACAGTCGATGTTAGCGCCTCCAAATTGACGTTTATCACTCCAGTTATCATTTTATGTATGTTTTATTATAACCCAATTATTATCGAGCAAAACTGTAATGATGATTGGTAACATCCCCTCGTCATTTATTGGAGAAAGAACCCTATCCAGTTGCACTGCAATACTGATTGGTAACACACTCCACTTGCATTTATTGGAGAAAGATCCCTACGCAGTAATACTGCAACATTGGCTTTACATACCCCCCCACCTGTGGGCTAATTCATGCTCCGAAAGTGGAGAAACATCTCGAGTATTGTATGACTCGTACTAAGGCTAGTTTAGTCCATTGATGTACTAGTTCAAGGAACGGCAATTCTTTTCAGGATTGTATAGCTGATTATATTCATCTTATACGCAGGCGTGAGGTGTTAGGTTAATTTGCATAAGTCACACTATCTATTAATAATTTTACCTAGTCGCGGTATCATGTGAGATTGTTTAGCTTTAAACTCCAACGCCAATCTGGAAATTAATGTTATATCATAGATCACGATATTATATTCGTTAGGCTTTACGTAATATTAATATAACTATATTAGTACATGAACATATTATATTTTATGTTAATTTGTTTTTTATCAAGACAAAAATGAATTACATGAATATAATGACAATTAGAACATAAATCTCAATAGACTCTACAGTGTCCCGTGGTGGGACGGGTAAGTTGAGGAGAACCTGCTAGGGATGGGTGGTATTTGATATAACTGGATTTTATAATTCTTAGAATTTATTTGCCACACTATTTGTGCAAATAAATAATTTGATTATAAAGAATTGATTAATCTTTGCTGATATTTTATTGTAACAAATATCATAATAGAAATAGTAATATTAATTTTTTTATATTTATGTTATGTTTCCCTCAAAATTATATATTAACTTATATCAAATTATTTGTATTTATTTATTATTTGTTTATTGTTTGTATTAAAGTTGTTTTGGAACCTACAATCTTAGCCTTCACTGTGTGGATTTTGATATTTTAAGATTCATTGACCGAGGTTATGAAATTGAATATATATTATTAATGTTATAATATTTGTTTATACGGAAGTTGATTGTTAACAATAACTATATAAATAATGTTGATGCTTCAATTTCCTAAATCGTTTTCTTTTGTCAGATATTGAATTTTTCCAAGTCCATTGACGTTGTTACATTTTAGACTTACATATCTTTTGTATAATTACATTTTTTTAACTAACTTTGTTAATTAATATCTAACTATCTCATTAACAATTGATATTGTTATCAGTTCGATCTCTAGATATTCCTTAGAACATATAAGATCTGAATAGGGGTGTTAACGAGTATTTTGGAAGATAAAGTGTTAGGTAATTATCTAATATATATGTACTATATATCTATTGGGGTTTGTTGAACATTAGGAGTTTTGTGTGTACAGAGATTTGTTATATCGTGTTAATATTGTATCCCTCTGAAAGAAAGCTTAAATATCTAAGAGCTCTCATTTCTTGCTCAAATTTGTACATATATATATATTTTAGTTTAGGTTATGTTATAGTAGCTTTATTAATGTGAAGATAAACTTTTGTTAACGCGTATTAGTGTCTAGATGTGTGATACCCTTGCCTGCACGAGTTCACTGAGCGCTTTGTCTCGATCACTGCAGTTACACTTAGAAACGATAGGGTTAGATTCCGCCGATAAATCACACTCCTTTGTACTATTTTTTTCAAATCTCACTTTTTATTTATGTTTATGCACGTGCGTTTGTGTCTGAGTAAAATTAACGGTATATGCAAGAGAGATTTAATGTTTTGAAGTACCCATAAAGTATGAATAATATTATTTGTGTTAACGTTTTGAGTTATGACCAATGTCAGTTACTTTAGCTAGGTATGTTAGTGTGTACGGAACTTTGTTTAAATGTTAATCGTAAAGTTATTTCGTGCTTAAGAGTTTAGTGCTTAGAATTCGTCGTTGTACAATCCTTATTTTCTTAAAGCTCTCTTAGGTTGATAGCTATGGTTAAGCTTTTAACTTAATTATGTGAAAACAATAAGTTATCTAATGTATTGATTCGCCGCTTTTTTTTTTGGGAGGGGCATATAAATGACATGCTTATATGGACTTATGTATCCAAAAAAAGAAGCATTATCTTTAAATTCCTTTTAATTTGTTTTATGTACTTGATTATTAGTTGTTTTGTTGTTGTTTGTCTTTGATTGTTTCTGGTCGACGAGGTAATATATAATCAAACCTACTTATTGAAACTGAATATATGGTTCATTCTGTATATATACGATAACTGTAAGGATATCTGTATATTCTTGTTTAACTACTTTTGAGTCTGAGATTATGAGGAGTGAATAATGCAAAGAATCTCAATTTACATTTAAACGCGGAATGTTATACAATATACGTATGTGTTGGAGTTATAGGGTGTCTCATATATATAATATTAAAACGAGTATAATGCTGAAGGATGTATGTTGCAATAGCATATCCCCTCGTCTTGAGTTAAGACCAAAACGAAGAACTCTCACTCTGCATGTCTCATTACTGAACGTGAGACTTATGTTGTCGATGGAACAAATCTTTCATGATCGCAGTAGTATGTTTATATTTTTAGCACATTTTTCTGTATTCTGTCTTTAATTGTGGTTTGAACTCTTTTTCTTAATCCGAATAGCGACTTGTTAGCACTTGCTTGTTAAATATTCACCCTGCCAGGGGATTGGTCAAAATATTATATATTAAAAGAGGCATTATATATCTTTTTATTGAAATATTATATTGACAAAATAGTATTATATATAAGATCGTAAAATCATTTTTTGAGTGTATAAGATGAGTACTAGATCAAGGACTACCAGAAAGAAGGAAAGATATGATGAAAAAAAAAAACTGATAGTTTAAAAGTAAGCATGGTTTAGGTGATACTCCTAGAACCGGGACGAGACCCTGGGTTCGCTTAATCTATGGATATTATATTCAGGTGTGGAGAAACTATCAAATATATGTTATCTGTTTTGGGATATAATTTGGATAAGGTCGGATATTAAAATGAAGAATTTCGGAATTATGAGTTTTTTTGTATAGTACTCATATTTTACAAAGGAAATCTTTGTCAATTTCATGTGTTTTAAATAGCCATTGCAGAGGATATTACGCTGAAAGGAATATTTGTTTTCCATATAATAGAGAATATTTTATATTGTTTGTTTTATAAATATTGAAATTTGAAAAAAAACGTAATTTCAATATTTAGAATTGGTTTTAGAAGAAGGTTTTCCAACCCACATAGAGATTTTTAGAAAATCCAATTTCTAAAGACGATGGCTGTGTAGATTTATTGTTATCTATCTGAGGATAGTTAAGCTTACTACTTACGTTGAGTCATTAATCTTTTGTTACTTATTTAATTTAAGGATTCGATCATCGTGTCATTTTGAGAAAACCTCGGCTAAACTAACTTCAATATTAAATTGAAAGAGAAATAAGAGATTCAATTGTTTGAGAATAGATTAAGAAGAACTAGTTACAGACTTGAATCTTTCAGGTGAAAGCGCAATTTAAAGGGGTTTGCGATAATGAAGAATCTCTCATGTTATTAACTGAAGTTGAAGAATTTCTTTTTTCTGAAACTCAACTATAACGTGTATACCCGTGGGTTGCTTATCCTCCTCTGCTGGAGTGCTGACCTTGCTCCGGGCTCGGCCATCGCCCATGACTGTTCTTCTGAATTTTACACATTTTAAGGAGCATATTAGAGAGGAACGATAAAGTTGTACAATAATATCTAGGACTTACAACTTTTTTTAGAGATAACCCAATCCACCGGACTTTTTATCTTTTTTATTTTAGGGGATTTATGACTCTCGCCAATTAACTTTTGGGACCGCATTTCTAAAAGTGGCCTTAAACGCGAAAGGTTCTGAGCAAGGAAAGGGAACGAAAGCCAAATCTATTGCGGGAAGGGGTGACGATGGCCATCTAAAGAAAAATTTCGGTGGTCATGCGTCGACACCCATATTGTTTTTACAGATAAATGGTGACTATACATTTTCTCATACCATAAGGTGTCAAGATGTCGACCACAGACCTTTCTGACACCCTATAAGCTATTTTAAAAATCATTCAGCTCCACTTACGTGAGTCTGGTTAGATTAGTTAAGGTAGTTAGGTTAAGTTAGGTTATGGTTAGTTAGGTTTAGTTTGGTTGGAGATGTTAGAGTTCCACGAAAACTTTAGGATAAATAGACCACACAAAAAAAATGTCTTCGGGTGTACCAATATTGCAAGGAGATGGCCGGTGCTGGTATTGCAAACATATTTTATTATCCGAGGAATCACCAAGTATCATCTCCAATCAAGTAAAACTAAGTGCGCGGCCAACTAATGGACATAATTACGCAGATGGAGTGCACCGCATCAGACGAAGCGTTCAACACTGCACTTAGAGCTTAGTTGGAAAGTGAGGGAATGAATACAAGGAGGAATACACATCCGACACATCGTCGAGAACTGCGTTTGTTGTGTTGTCCACCACATAGGAAATGACGCATAGCGAGAGGTGCACTTGACCCACCCTGTGCGCGCTTTGGGCCTCCGCAAACGCCTTCCGGACACCCGCGTTTGCTACGTCCTGTGCGTTCCCGTGCCCTGGGGAGCTCTCGTATGGGGCTACAACACGTATATTGGGTTTTGGGGTCTGGATACCATTGGTGGGCATCATCAGCGTTATCAGGATATTTTTTCAGGTTCTGCCAAATGTGCTAGATTTCGACCTGTGATAATTCTGGCATACGCAGATAATCTTGGCGTGCTAGAGCGAAGAGGGATATAGGCTGAGAGGTCAAATAGGTGGTGATAGCTTTTAACATTGTGTTTTGAGAATAGGTTTAGAGAATCCGATCTGACTATGAACACAGCAGACAAGTTGGAGATCATGATTTTTAGTAGAGTAGGGCCGGATGGTAAGGAAGGAGAGGTAAGGCGCCTTGTTTTTAAATGTTGCTAAATTAGTGAAACATGAGTTATAAGATGGTTTGAATTTTTTTTGAAATTGAAATTTTTTTCACTTGAGTGGTAATTATGTGGAAGAGGATGATTGGGAGACTTTGTTACTTAATTGGGTATTAACCAAGTTAGTGTAATGCTCAGTAATGGGGATAGTTTGCTTTATATTAAAAGGTTGTAATTTTTTTACTATTAATAAAAGATTAGACAAATTGATTGTTTTTTTTATGGTGATATAATTGGGTGTTGTATTATTTCGAACAAGATGGTGAACCCACTGCAAAGTTTCTGGAGTTCTAATTACTATATGGGGGGCGAGGATATACGGAGTACCGCACTACAAAAGGGATAAGTAGACTTTGTCCTCTTATATCAGGTGCGGCAAGCATCCGATCATGTACGAGTTTTTAAAGAGTAATAGTGGGAGAGACTAGAAAGACAGCACAAAGAGAAACTTTAAGATAAGGGAGGAGGTAGGCAGTTGAACGACCTCTAGTAAAACGGATAGATCCAGAGGTCGCCGTCGTTTGCGAGAGGTACTGGTTGGGACGGTGGTTTTCTCCATTTTTACGTTGGGAATGAGGATGCGAGGAAGCGCGTAGTTTGGGCATATATATAGGCACCAAGAGTGTACAGATGGGAGTTGGAGAACATGTAGGAATTTTATATGGCAAGGGCGTCATAACATAGGGACAGACTTGGCTACACATATGATCCTTGTGGTTCGCTACTGCTCATTTGGATCTTCACCTTTGGCTTCGTGGGAAACAGGGACTATGTTCAACTTATGGGCTAGTGCAAACGTCAAAATTTTGGAGCCCCATATTTGTGACGTCGTCGACAACGAAACACGACATAGGGGATAGGAACAAGGTATTCAGGTGAACTTGTGACCAAGTGTCTTCTGATTTGAAGGGAGAACTCGAGGAGAAAAGAGCGGGAGTCTCTTCTGTAGAAGTTGATATATTGAAGTTCTCTAATACCTTGGACAAGTATTGGTTCACAGAGGGCGATATGGGAGCAGCCACGGTTTAATATCTGACCCAACGCAGCATCAACGTTACGAGGCGTGCACCCGTGTTGACTATGTGGAAAAGGAGATGAGATGCTTAGTACTAGTCTCAGCACGGTATCTTACTAAATTCTTCAGCGAAGAGAATGAGATATAAAATATCATCGTTGTTGGTGTTGCATAAGCAGATAAAAGACATTGCTGGTGATAGGAGTTCATTTAATACTGTTTTTTCTTGGCTAGTAAGACATCAACTTCGAAACCAAGGTGGTTTATAAATCTTTATCTTTCCATCCCCTTCGCTGGGGCGGTATCTAGGTTGGGAATGTGTATGCTATAAATTTCAAGGCTATATATATATATAGTAATATACTTATATATATATATATTAAAATTATATTTAAATTAGAATAAATAATCGTAGCTATATAACTTATATACTTATATTCATAACTTATATACCTATATACCATATCAGTATACTTAAAGCTATACTATATATTAGGTATATATATATATATGTTAAAATATAATAATGTATAATTTGTTTATATAAATATTTCTTTACTATATTTTTTATTACAATAAAATAAAATAAAACATATATAATTATTATAGCCTAGGGGCTACTAGGAGAAATTGATGCTGGTGACTTTCAGGTTAATTCAGAGACCATACAAACTTAGATGCAAAGTTGATACAACCTAATATAAAAATATAATGATAAATATAATTGTAATTATTAAATAACTTTGATATAATATAACTTACACAATTAATTAAAATGCTAAATTATAAATACTTGTCGGCGATAGTTGTTTCCGATGTGCAAAGTGCATACCCAAGCAATTTTTCCTTTAAATTATAATTCTTCTTTTTCCTTACTATGCTACTTATATGAGGCTGCTATTCAATTTATGTACCTCACGGTGTTTAAACTGGAATTTCTATTAT
>JABUQX010129560.1:0-19241 GCA_015478945.1 Trachelipus rathkii
ATATATATATATTATATAGTTACGCTATATATTATATATATATATATATATATATATATATCTACTACTGTTTCGCTTGTGTGCTGCTGTGTGTATTGGGGTGCATCATCATACTACCCTATTAGGTCCTAATTATTATATTATTATACCTATTATAGTTACTCACATACTCACATATACCCTCACTTTATTTCTAGGCTAATACTACTTTATACATCATATATTTGGTACCTTCTTTTAATAATTTATCCGTCCCTCCCTACCTTAGTATATATATCATATCACTACACTACTATATCACCCTAATTCTACTCATAACTATGGTTGTTGTGTGTATGTGTGTGTTGTTTGCTCGTATAAGTAGGCCTTTATTAATATATACTTCTCAATATAGTCATCTTACTACACCTTATCCTTACTCATACCTCTTTATACTACTATAAATCATATCTACCGGCTCATACACCTATGATCTATCCCTCCATATATTTTTCCTAATACCTTTTAAGATCATATACTTCCACTCTCCTTTTTCTCGTATACTACCTTTTACTTAATTACGTATATATATATATATCAATCACTATATCTCTACTCCCACCACTCATCATATGTATAAGTCGTGTGGTGTTGGGCTGTGTGATGTGTTAGCTCGCTGCGTGTGATCGCTATAGATTGATATTGGTTTGGAGTTTATCACGATATTCTTTCTCAGTAATACACGTACTCATCTCCTGAATACTTACCCTAAACACATTTCTCACTCTCATTCGCGTCATGGAATAATTTCTTTTTCCCTCTTCTAATTCTGCTTAACGCCTTCGTACACATATATTGTGGGACACGGTCAGTCTCACATTCTATTTCACGCCACGTCTATCCCATGACAACGGGGTAAAATTGTAACCTATAAAGCGCGATTGCTCATACAGTGTTCCACGAAGTTACATCTGAGAGGGGAAGTGGATGATAAAAGTTCTACTGACGAAGAATATGACCGGTAAATTATATCGTTACGACACGAGCCGCGGAAAGGACGCGGAACACTTCTCCTGCTTCTCCGCCTCTGGTTTAATAATACTTCTTAGCCTGCGAGAAATAACTTGTCGGTAACTAAATATTAATTCGCGTCGATCGGTGGTGGATCAGACCGCCCAACGGGTTCAAAGTCCACCACTTACTCCAGATATCTTCTTTCGGATGCACAAAACAACTTCCTAAGACTACGTGGTTAACAATTATTACACTATACCTCAATGTAATAACTTACCTGAACAACATTAATAAAAATATTACCAGCCATATACAAAATTTCAGATAAATCACGGAATCGGAACTGCTGGATATAGAACGGGCTGGCTCAAATTCCGGCCCCTCTCTATATTCTTAATTTTACTTTATATTTCCAACCTAATCCTTACTCACCTCATTAACCTTACTTCCTGCATTATATTAAATTTCCGCAATTTAGGGACAATAATTTATTATATATATAATATCGTTTTAATACTACCTCATAATAAATAATACTCATTTTTTATCCCAGCACTATATATTACGGGTATTATATATTATATCACAATATATATATATAATAATTACCTATAATATATAAATATAACTTTATTATTTCACTATTTCTATTATAATCTATACTTACTACTATACTCTTCGGCTCTACATTATTATACACTATTTGAGGTAATTTAGGTAATATATTAGGCACATATATTAAAACTACTCAACTATTTATTATTCTTCTATATACTATAATCAGGGGTATACATATTTTATATATCTAACTTAATATATTATAACCCTACTCACTATAATATTATTCAACTCATTGGAATACTATTCACACCTTTGGCTAATACACTCACCTACTTTATACTCTATATATTTATCCCACACCTATACTATTTCTTTTATTTCCTTACATTAAATATATTACTATTCATCATAATCCTATATATATATTAATATACCTATATTTTTATCCCCTTTCCTATATACCCTTCACTTATCTTCATTTCACTATTATCCACTATATACACCTACTGAATATTAAATATATACTACTAATATCTATACTTGTTTAATTTTCCTAATAAAATGATAAATATATTACATATCTATCCTCACCTATCACTTTACATACTACTTCCATATAATACTTATAGGTTTTCACGGAGTTATTTAATAATATTATACCTAACTATAACATACCCAACTATTTACTTTACCTACTATTTTATACTACTACAAAGAACTATATACTACCTCAATACCCTTTACTAATACTTCTTCTGGCAGACACAGACGAGACGTGTTGTGTCTTGATTTTCGCTCTCGCTCGGGTTTTTCAACCTTTGTATATTTCGTGCTGGGTGACTTTTTTCGCCTTTGTACTGGAAGATCTCGTTTGTATTGCTATGTAGAATTAAATTTTTATATATGTGGAATAATTTTTAATATATACAATTTAATAATTAAAGGTTAAAATATTTATTACTAATACATAATCTATTTAAAAAAATTAAAAACCCTACTGAATTACTTTTGTAAATTTCTTCACTGTCTTTTAATATTTATTGAAGAATAACTTACGAATTAGAAAGAATACTAAGTGATTATTTATTGAGGAATAACTTACAAATTGAACTTTATGATATGATGGGGCCTTTAGTTGTTTGTTTTAACATCTTTATCACCTGATTGAGCAAACAGATGTAATTTGATTTACGTCGATTTTATAAATAGTTAGCTATCAGGTGTTTTGGGCTGTGAAGGAAAAACCTGCAAACATAGGAACTATTCAACCAGACATCCAAATCATTCTTGTGAAGGACTTTTAACCATAATTAACATTAGTATCTGTAATACTAAATTTTTGAGTTATTGATTTGCTATCAAGATCGAGTTGTTATAGAGTTACGACTGGACGTGAGTTATGAAATGAAGTGAAACTTAAATTTACTTTGGTAAAAGTCACTCCCTTTGGGTGAATCCTATGAAGGCATCATGGACAACTAAATATAACCTCACTACCTTCTTACAACCGTAATAAACATAAAACTTATAAGTTTCGTAGTTACATCTAGCAATCTTAGAAATATCTATAGGTCACACAACTTCGCCAGACGGTGTTTATAACTAATGTAGACAGGTGTAATATTGAGATAGATATTAGAAAAAACCAATTTTAGTGTATGGATAACATACAAACACGAAACAATAATAGGTTTAATACTTAGTAGTACAGGAGGAATCAATTAAAGAGAATTATCGTTATATATAATAAAGTAATAGATTGTTAACGATATATAACTCAACATATTACATTATCAAATAACAGGAATAGTTGAACCAGAGAAAAAAAAGCAGAACAAAGTGGGATGGAATTTAAAATACCTTAAATATGTCTCTATTTCTATCTTACTAATATAATTCGCTAGCGTTAAGTTAATTTTCCTCTAATCTCCATTTTCTCTTTTTACTCTCTTCAGCTATTTCTTTTATTATTAACATTTGAGTTATATGCAACCTTTTTATAATTATTTACACAAACACGGAAAACGCTATCATCTATGCAGAGATAAAGCATTAAGGGTGTCGAAGAGGTTCCGAAGATCGTCTAGTGCGTATTTTGCTCTTTTGTTCACATTTCTTTAAGTACACAATTAACCCTTACAAACGCTAGATCCAGTCGGCGAAAATTGTTATGTGAATAATCTAATTTATTCAACATTCCAAGTCTCGTAGAGTGTAACTAGTTAACTATTATGTCTGTTGAAATATACGTTATGTTTGTTTAAATTAAGTGGTTTATATTGTCCATTTGTATGCTTCACACTAGATTTCTATCCAATATTGACTGATCTCTTCTCACCAAAGTAAATATCACACGTTTTGTCACTTCCACTTGTTCAATAACTTAACTCTCAATAACGTCCAGCTCGTCACTACGCGGTATTGTACTAATTCGATTTTAATTACTGTATTTATTTATTTAATTTTTACATCATTTTGTAAACCAATACTAATTTAAATTATTTTATACACTTTATATCAAATTTATTACTGATTTTCTATAGTTTTATAAGTTCGGGTTCGAAGTATATTTTCTCACAGCACCAAAAAACTGTGCGTGAGTTTTATTTTACTAAATCAGTTTGATCACTAATTTTCTCAATCAGTGATTAAAATGTACAAACAACTAAAAGCTTGCTATGCAGTGTAAGTTCAAAGTTCTTAATCGAACTTATAATCACTTAGTTTTAACGAATTTTATCTGCCCATTTAATTTAGGTTTACAGACTCTGACGATTTCCATTAACTCTCGCTTTAAGTTTATAATTTTTTTTTATTTATTACTAGTTAAATTATTATTATTATTTTAACCTACATATGATTTTATTTTTTTTTTTAAAATTATTCAAAAATTATATTAAATGGAGGGTTTTTTTATTCACATGAGCAGGGACAATTAATCCATCAAGCGACAATTCAAGTGGTCTCACCCACACTTACTTACAGTGTGAACAGAGGTGAGCCAGAGCGACTATCTAAACAACATTCATCCTGCTACGCATATAGGCTAGCAGATGGTACGGTCAACTCCAATTATAGAGTATATAGAGTCTACTATGGCACTAAATTTATAATAACTTTGAAGTATTACTTAGGCTAATTCCATAGTTACTATCTCACAAAGTAATACTTTAGCGGTTTCTTTATATTTAAATTAATAATAGTATATTATTAACTTATACAAACCAGCTAAGAACATACCAATTCTTTAAGAAAAATCGCGGGATGTTGGTTCTTGGACGTTTATTTCTTTTTTACAGAATCTTTAGGGTCATATCCTAACTTCCAGGATATGTCTAATAGATAAAGCTATTTACTATATCGAAAGTTTTAAAAACTTTTCAATTACGTTGACTCCTCAGTATAACTCTGCTCTTTGAAGGTCACGTCTAAAAATTATTATTTTACCCTAATCTAAAATATACTAATTATACTATACTATATTACACTTATTGTCAATAAAGGGTCACAATATATATTGTGATTTATATTTATTTATTACAAGCCTTTGAAAGATATATATATACTATATAACAATGACTATATCATTACTTCCTCAAATTAATACCATTTCCGTAAAACCTTCATATAAAGTCATTAAGTTTTAATTTGAGTACCATAGTATTTATTTTAACTTAAGCTAGTTACTGTTTATTTTATGATAGAGATTTTAATACCTTACTACTACTCAAGTAAATCTTCAATTTAATACGATTTTATAAACATATTTATTATGTGCTTTATTTTAACTCTATATGGTTTATTTAGAAATGAGAGTTACCAACTTATGTCAAAAAATATAATAATACTATAATAATAAAGAAAAAAAAAATATCGTATTTTTTCATATAATATACTAATATTCAATAACGTAAAAAAACTATAACTATAGGTTTCATATATACTATCATTGATATTAAATACAAAAAATCCTCTCACAGAGTACTTACATATTTTCTATATTATATATATAGATATATATATAATTGCTTATACACTACATAAACGATTATTTAAAGGTCAGGACATCCTTGTTTGTAGAATTATATTTTATAGGCTTTTTGTTAATATATATTAAATATATCATTATATATATATATAATATATATATATAATATTATATGAATTAATATATATATATATATATATATAGTTATAAGTATAAGGGGCGGAAACCAGCTCAATTATTTCCCAGCAAGTTCCGATTTACTCACGTTAGATTTAATCTGGAAATTTCATGGAATGACTGGTTAATTCAAGAGGAATTTTATAATTTGGTATTCATGTAATTTTTTCAAGGAAATATCTTGGTGTTCCACTTTTTAACTCGCTTCAAGACTTTCTATAAATACTATAAACACGCGTCACGATTTTACGGATTCTCGGATCTTTGCTTGGCGCTGAACGGGCACACAAGATTCGCACGTCTGATATATGTTTGAAGGCAACCCGCAGTTTTCTCGGGACCGAGTTATTATTTTCGGCAAGTTTCCCCGGTTTCTTTTTAATATATCGAGCTGATTCTTTATTACGGGTTGAGCTCCTCTTCTCGCGTGACATTTTTTGATTTATAAGGTACCCGGTCACTGGGGGCCTGGGTGGATGCATATCTTACGTCATAAGTTATTAACTTTTATATCATCACTAACTTCACGCCTCTATCGATGTATTTAAACCTTCGTGGAAAACTACTAGAATATAATGGCACTGCGTGGATAGCCGTAATGAAAAGAATGTCAATCACTTTTAAAAGTGAATTTATATTACCGCCTTTGTCATGGGAAAGGCGAAGGATGACTTTCATGAATCACCTGTTGCCCTTCTCTCATTATATTATTTATACGAGGTTTTGGAGAGAATTGGAATGACGGGGAGAAACTATACAGGGAATTGCGGGACTTATGAGAAGTGGTGAAGGATGTTATAGTAGGGATCAATGGGTATGGAACTTTTAAATACCTTTAATGAGAAAGGGGAATAATGTATCTCGGGAAACACTCCAATACAAGAACAATTGGGCTTGATGCAGGAATTACACATTCCAACAACCTACGCAAATCTTGCTTATCATAATAATAATCACAATAAAATTTAATATTCAAATAATAAATTGACCCAATGGGGTGAATCGACTAAGACACTGAGAACAAACACAAAATTATCCAAACATTACACAACATCACATGTAGATTATAAATATAATAACTAAGTATAGTAGAATAAATATAATAGGGTATGAGTAATAGGTGAATGATAATAAGATAATATGTAATAATAGGGAGCGAAATAGTAAATGTAAATATGATAGTAAGGCATTAGTAGTAGTATAGGGAGTAAATAGGTAATATTTTATACTATAAGGTACATAGTTATTATGGTTTATAATTTTAGCCCTAACTTAGTGAACGATGCGGGCATGCTAGGTTAGTAAACCAACTCGTCATCTAAACTAAATCATACTACACACACTCCTCAACTTATGATTTGCATAATTATTAATATAATATTAATATATATATATTTAATATATATATATTAATAATATATAATATTATTATTATATATATTATATATATATTATATATATATATATATATATATTAATATATATATATTAGTTATACTCCAATATTATATATTAATTAAATAATAATTAATATATAAGTAATTATTATTATAATGACCTATATATATTAGTTTTAAGCTACTCACTCTAACACTAACACTCATAACTAACATATAGGGATGTCCCGATACCAGAAAAGAGACCGATACCCCATATATTATATATATTTAGTGATAAGTTAAAATATTTTTCCTATTCTTTTTTATTAATATTTAGGTGCTGATAATAATAACTATTATTAATTAAATATATATATTATATAAATAAACAGGTAATATCAGATAATAATAACTTTATATGTATATATGTATTTTAATACTGGTACTAGAGTACAATCATCTAATAAATTTGCTATTAGTGCCCGTACACACTAACCATAAACTTTAAGTCACTGAGTTCAACACTACTATTCCAATATTTTGGATCTATTACCATCAGTGAGTTCACTTACATTAAAAAAAATATTTTATTTTTTTAAATATAGAAAATAAATAAAAGAATGCTTTTTTTTTTTTTATAATATTGATAATTATATATTTAAATTGTATACACTATATATTAATATATTATTAACATAAATATTTTATTTTTGATTTTTGTGTTTTTAATTACTAAATATAACTAAATTTAATTCCATTTCATTTTTAGTCATATCGTTAATGATTATTAATACTATATATAAAGTTATTTTGCTATACACATGTACAGTCAGCCGGCACTGTTCTTTTTAGGGAGATTTTTCCTCTCACGTGCTTCATAATATATTTAATATATAACATTTTCGTTCTCACTCCTAAAGTAGTAAGATATTCTTGTTATAAATATATTGATATATCGAATGTTTAACTTAATTACTTATTTTTTATATTGTTATTATTATTATATCATTTTATTTGATTTATAAAGAAATATTAAATTGATTTTACAAACTTTTTTATTAAAAATTTTAAAATTTCTCCCTCTATTTAACATTTGTTAAGGGTTAGCTTTCATCCATATTTATCTTCAAATATTATTTCTTTTTAATATTTTTACAATATATTCTAACTTTCTTACTTTTATTCTGTCTAAAAAAGTTATAAGACTATTTATCATTTTATATCTTTCATATTTTATTTATATTTTTACTAAAAAAATTTATGCATTTTCAAATTTATATATGTGTAATATTCTATACTATAATATAATTTTTTCTTTCAGCACTTTATTATAATATGTTGATTTTGTCACTAAAAATTCTCATTTGACTTTCATGTTTTATCAATCGTTACAACACACTAGTTAGCATTCTTTTGAGCAGGATACGACGCTTAAAGCAGTTTAAAATTTCAGTTAAATCTTCAGTTTTAAATCTAATTTCATCCATATGGCTCCCACCCATCCCCTCATCCATTGATCTATTGATCTAATTTTGATCATCTATGCTTTCTCACCTTTGACTCTGTTGATCTAGAGATGTTTTCCCCCTCTATAAAGAAAAATTGATTCATGTCATGCTTTGTATAACATAACACAAAAACACTTTTATTTTCTAACTTGGTATTCTGAGGTGGAAGAGGTTGACTTTTGACATATTTTTTTGTTTTTTATCTTTTGTGACACAAGGAATTGATCTCTTGGATTTAATGTTTGGTATAGATAGAAATATCTTTCAAAAATGTGGTATACTGTCCATTTTCACAATAACTCTTGAAGACGCAACAAGTAATCAGTAGAATCAGTAAACTCAAACTACCGCTCCATAACCACTTCGCTCAACCACCCTATCAGATGGGATACTATTGTTCTATTGACTTTCTGACGGTAAAAAGGGAAATAGTTGTATTTTTTGAGGCATATCGACAGATTCCATCTTAATTTTATTTGTATAACATAACACAAAACTTTTTATGGTTATTTTTGTTTTAGATTGTCTTAAACGTGTTCCTATGATATCTGACGGTTTTCAAATGAGAGATTTGTCTAATTATTTCTTTATTTTATATGCTTGGGTCATAACTCTTTAAGGATTAGAAAAATTTTGTTGCTGCTCTTTCTTGGTGTTACTAATTATCGGATGGGAGGGCTCTAACAGACTGTTGGGGAGATTAAGTAGAAATTCTCCTATTGGATAAAGGTAATACAGTTGAAAAGATGGTCTCAGTAATAGCTCAGTAAAATTTCAGTATTAAAGGCCAGTAGGAACATTTACCAGCTAAAAATCTATTAACTAATACAGAACATTGTAATTCCAGCAATACTGCCCTCTACCCTACTCCCTTTCACCGTCAATGGTTTTATTCTTATTTGTTGATATACATAAGTTTGGTCTCATCTGACTCCTCATTTGAATCTATTGATTCAAGGTCTAACATTTCTAGTATTGCATTCACTGGCACACGGAGGGATATGGCTAAAGAGAGTTATTATATGTGGGCGTCTCTTCCCCTGTTTTAAATATATGTTTAATGTTTTAACTAAAATTTCTATTTCTTTTATGTTTATTATTATTATTATTTTTTTTTTATTTTTGGTTTAGGCGGAGCACAAGGCTTCCTTCGGTACTAATTACCGGCTATTCTTTATAAAATTGCACAGTTTCTTTAGTAAGGTCAATTGGTTCTCAATACAGGGTGAGGAGATTTGCATTCTACGCTTAGAAGGGGTTTGTTCAGCTAGCTCTAGAAGCGAATATTCCCTTATTATTAAACAACTTCTTCTTATAATATACTCCGACAACTTAGGGTTTCTATTACAACAATGTAACAAAAATAAAGAATAATTTAAATTTTTTCTTTTCTTTCTTGATCTTTAGAGCTGGTTCTCAAGGCCAGGTCAATAGATATGTGTTATTAGTTTCTTTATTGATCTCCTTCTCCATATGGGAATTCGGAGAGTTCAGGCTTTGATTTATGTTTTTTAGATACGATACGACTGCCGATATAAATATCACACAAAACTTATTAATTTTATTTATTTTTGGGTGCTTATGTTTCTTTTTATTAAACCTTCTATAATTCGTTTGTAGGGTTCTGTTTATTACTATAAAACTACATGAGTGGGTTGCTTATGTAGGTATATGGGAATTTCATGCGGGGTGTTTGTTAACCCTATTTTTGTTTTTTTTAACTAAAAAAATTGTTTTATTATCTTTTTGAGGTGTTTTATTAACTGTCAAAGACATTATTTATCACCATTATACGATACCTTAAAGAGTAAAAACTCATGGTGATTTTTAATCAGTTATAATCAAACGGTTCCTCTTCACCTATACCCTTACTTAATACCACTATTAATTAGATATTCTCACTCACTATATATAATATATATTATTATATATTTATATATTATTTTATATATATATATGTACAATAAAATTTTCTATTACTTTGATACTCATGCCAGGGTCCAGTGATTATATATATATATATATATATATATATATATATATATTATTATATATATATATATATCTATTATATATATATATATATATTTATATATAAATATATATATATATATATATATATATATACTATATCTTTTATAATTTTTAGAATATTAGTAATAATATAATAAACATTTATAAAATTGCATTCAGACAGTGTAAAACATTGGCAGATTCATTTTGTTATGTGTGTGGATATTATGTTAGTTCTAAACCCATTTCTACCAAAATTGTGATGGGAACCAAGTATTGGATAGCGTACAGGCTCTACTTTGGTATGCCTATTGGTGGCTAAGATAAGCACTGGGACACTCATTATATGTGGAAGTTGTAAAACAACCCTAGAAGGATGGGTAAGAGGAACAAGAAAAGCAATGCCTTTGGCTATTCCCAGAATATGGCGAGAGCCAACGACTCAATATCATTATTGCTACTTCTGCATGGTGGATATTACAAAATATGGGAAAGGTAAAGGTAGGCAATCTCTTTCATACTCCATTATCTAATTGATCTTATTGATCTATTGATCTATGATTATTGATCTTATTGATTCAAGTCATATTTTGGTATTAACATAACACCAAAACTTTTATTTATTTTTGTGTTTGTTTCTTTAAACATTATGTTTTTTTACTATAAATTTTATTTATTTTGTTTTATTTTGCTTTAAAAATATTTGTTTTTATAAAAAATTTCTTTTTTATGTTATTAACTTAATTTTTTTTGCAAATTTTACATACCTTAAAGCAGTAAATAGTAAATCAGTAAATCCAGTAAGCAGTAAATCAGTAAAGCAGTAGAATCAGTAAATCAGTAAATCAAACTACTTTTCCACCCTCCTACCCATCCATGATTATTGATCTATTGATCTATATTGATCTATTGATCTATTGATGTCAAATCATATTTTGTATAACGAAACAAAATGATTTTATTTACTTGTTTGTTTTTTCTTAAACATTTTGTTTTACTATAAAAATTTATTTATTTTGTTTTTTTTTACTATAAAAATTTATTTATTTTGTTTTATTTGCTTTAAACATTTTTGTTTTTACAAAAAATTTATTCTTTTAATGTTTATAACTTAAAAAATTTGGCATTTTTACATAACCTTAAAGCAGTATAAATCAGTAAATCAGTAATCAACCCACCCATCATACCCTCATACCCTTCATGATCTATTGATCTATGATCTATTGATCTATTGATTCAAGTCATATTTTGTATAAGCATAACAATACTTATTTATTGGTTTTATTTTTAGCTATAAAATTTCACAATTATTACTTTTCATTGAGCTTCCGGAGGTGGCCTCACTCTAGGTGGTCCTTCTATTTTAATGGAATATACGAACACTATTATTTTGCCTATCACTTACTACCACACCTTTACTCTTATTGTAATACTATATATTATATTGTTTTATTTATTATAGGTTACAAGGTTACCAATAGGGAATATTATAAGAAGGACAGGATTCTTTTGGATTCTACTATTGGCCATTAAAATATTTAGTACATGGTTTAAAGGTCAGTCATATCTACTCAACTGTTCTCAGCTACCCCCTACCTTTCCATGAATCAATATAAGCTTGATTGTTTGAGCTATTGATCTAGTGAATTCAAGGGGTTTCTTTTACATATGAACATCTAACATAAAATTCTATACTGGCTTTTGCACATTTACATTACCTTAAACATATATTTGGTCCTTTGTACAAATAAATTATATTATATTTATTATGCTTATTCTGTTTAAATTATATAATGTTTTTTTATTAAAAAATTATATTCTTTTTTAATGTTATATATCTAATATATAATATATATTAGATTATATATATAGCCTAAGGTCAGATAAATCAGATAAATCAGTAATATCAAATCTGTATCCCAGTTACCCCACCCTCTAAATACCTTTAACCATGACTCTATTTGATCTATTGATACTATTGATTCTATTGATCTATTGATTATTGATTCAACCCACATCACTTAGTTTGACATTAACCAAAACTTTTATTTTGATTGAGCGTTATGGCTGATGACAATTAGTTAGTTTTGTTCTACATCTTTCCAAAAAAATTTTCTTTTTATGTTATTATTAACTTAAAAAATTTTGCAAGTATTTTACATGCATTTTCGTGAGATAAGATAAATTTCAGTATTTATGACGATATACTGAAATCAAAGTCTATTTACCCGCTATAATATATACTTCATGATCTATTGGATCTATTGATGTATATTTAGAAATTTATCGCAGGGTTCAATGCTTTTTTAGTAGCTCTACATATGCCACCTGGTTACCCTCACACATTTATTTATGTAATTATAGTTTTCTTTAAACATTAATGTTTTTTAACTAAAATTATATTTATTTTTTTATTTCAACTATGGTTACTAAAATATATTTTCTGTTTTTATTACTATTTTTATAAAATGGTAAAAGTAATGAATATAGATATCAATCAAAGTATTCATACGCGTGAGATATTATAAAAAGGGATAAGGTTTCAATGAAAATCCCTGGGAATAGAAGGGGGGAAAAAAATGAGGTGATATGAGTTAAAAAAAAATTATTTTTGTTTGTTTTTATAAGGAATTTGGTGTAATGAATAACGTCAATCAAAAGGAGAAATTAAAACAGAGTTCATTGAGTTTTTTTTTTTTATTAAAGATGCGAAAAATATTGAATTAAAAGAAAATTCAAAAATTACTAGTTGGCAACTTTGAGAAAACAAATGGGAGATATGGGATTTTACGTTATCACATTCTGAAATGCATGGTGCGATATCGGTGATCTAGGCAGCGTGTTGATTGTAAAAGGGATGTAAACAATCTCAAGATGGAATAAATTCTGACTCAAAAAATAAATGAGAGGAAAAAAGAAAAATTTTTGAATCAGAAATTATTTTTTCGCTCTTTAACACTGTGGCATCTGTGTTAAATATATATATAATATATATATATGTAGTATATAGAGAGTATAGTGAGGTGAGAGTGAGTTATATATATATAGTAGTAGAGTACGAATACCGCAGATACGTAGTGAGTATATTATTATTAAGATGAATATATATATATATATATAATATATATTAAGTAAATAGTTTATATTATAGTATATATAGCTTAGTTTATATTTAAGTAACGTTAAATGTGTTCAAGACTTCACCGGTATTGACTTACTTACTCCCAGCGAAGAATGAGAAAAGAGGATAAGAAAGAGTATGAAATTATGATTTAATAACAAGGTAAGTACCTGTCGTCAATAATTACGAAGACACATCACTGCGAACTGGTAAGTCGAGAAGACGTGCCTATGTCCCGTGTAGGCTGAAACATTTGCCCAACCGCTGGGTCCAATTGGAGGGACCTTGGTTATGCTGGTCGCTAATAGTGGATGTGATATTAGGAATGTTTAGAGTAGGTACTGTACTTTAGGACAAAGGAGAAGAAAAGAGAAAGTAAAATAGCATTAGGTTTTTACCCGGGAGAGGTGAAAGATGAGGAACTACTATTAGTTCTAAATGGGTACAGGGAACTAAAAAACTATAATACTAAGCTAAAAATACCGCGACACCATAAGATAGGTTTTTATTAAACTTATAACCAAAATAAGTTGTTGTGTCAGGAAATACTGAATTCATCGTCGGTAATTTCGATGAGGAGACTTTGGTAAAAATCCTCCTAATTTGAAAAGGGAAATGTTAGAGAGAGAATGTCAATTGCACAGTGAATAACCACGGCTGATATGGATTTATTATTATATTCAAGAGTGGATTGTCTATAAACAAAGTTAATAAAAGCAATCCACTAATGTATACAATGGTAGACGAGTTGGGAATGGATTTCTTTTGATTGGGTTTAATAAACATATGATTAATATAATATTATATTATATGGGTGCACGTATTATTTTCATAGTTCTTTATTATTATTATTATCAGATATATCATCATTTGGAGGCATGATTGAAAAAAATATCGCTCTCGTTGCGACGCCAGTAACATACGTTAGCTTATTACTTATATTTTTATTATAATTCTTCACTTGAGGGGATGGTTCACTTTCATAACCAATGGATGTTGAGTCATGCGTTTTTAACGCTTAGGGAGTTTATATGAAAGAGTGGATGGGAACCCAATGTAAAGCAATCAATGAGGGAAGTTGGTACTAAGAGTGAAATGGGAACCATTAATAAGCAGCAATGGCAATTGATTATCTGCTTCACTATTAAGGTTGGGAGAAATGACACTTGGTAACGTCCACAAAGTTAAGCTTTCTTGAGATGGCAATCTTAAGTTGCTTAGAATTACGATGCGGCTGCATTAGAAATATAGGGTTCTGTGGGTACTATTCATATTTGTTGAACAAGCCAAGAAATAGTAAGATGATTCTACTGCGATGTGTGTCGTAGAAATAAGATGATATCTTTGAGAGGTTCTATAATTAAGACCTACCCAATAAACCATAGCAATAAAAACCCCCTGTAAGAATTTTACAGGATATTAGATTTATCGAATTTTGAATGGGAAGTTATTTATATTATTTAAAATTTATTTTAATTCGGAGTATTATTTTATCCAGTCCATATTTGTGAGGGGAAAATTGTTTAAAAAGCAGTAAGAAAGATTCTTACCCCTAGGACATAAATATGTTCGAAAGAGGGTCTTCTTTTGGCGTTGAAGTGAATCTCCAACAGGCGGAATGGTTTTCGCCGCAAACGTAACGCTGTAAATATAAGGGAGATTGGGATAAGACTGATCTAATGTTTATGGCTCATAGAATATCCTCCAGTCTATATAAGAGCTCAGGTGTAATTACTACCTTTCTTAAAGCTAAAGTAAATTATTTTCACTTGACCTTTGTTGATTATTAATGGCGCACATAAGGTATGGAAATTGAAGAAAGTGGTAAAAAAGTTATATTTACAATAATATATGATATATGGGTTATTATATACGGTTTAGGTTTATGAAATATTAACTGAAACGTGGAATGGGATTAGAAAGCTAGAAGTTTAAAGATCCATTTCCATTATAATTCATCTAAATGTGGGGTCGAGACGAGGCCGAGATGCAAATTTAATGTATCATTAAAGAATGAAATAGGTGGTTGTCTTATATTCAATTGTGTCAATGTACATTGAGTTATTTTAATATGTATTAAATATATTTCCATTGGGGATAAATTTTGGCGTAACTAATACACTGTTGGCCTATAATCATAAAAGTAATTAGAACTAGTGTCTTAAGTCAAAGCTGTATTTATCGTCCTGCACTGTCTCGACTAGCCCTAAACCTGGAAGTGCCATAAACCCCAACCTTTAGTATTTTTCCGAACTCGCTGGTGAATGATAATAACGGAAGCTTGTAAACGAGTGTTATTAGCAGTAGAAAGTGGTTAGTACACGCTGCAAAGGTGTTGAGACGTGTATCAGTAGCCGAGAAAATTTAAGTTACTTTTTACTACATTTCTATCGGATTTATTTTAATTTCTAACGAACTACTATAGTGTTTCTAAATGGTACTGAGTTAAATATGCCTGCTTCAAGATCCACTAAGTAAATATTAAGCTGCTTTTTTCCACAATAGGACAGGAACAGATTAGTGTACAGTTGGAATAATGGGCGAGTTCTCTTCTTGCTTGGACCGCTCGATAACTTCAAGAAACAAAGAATTAGAATTTTTCTTTATTGTTGATTTCCAGTCAGTACAATTTCATTACAATGTTTTTTGGCGGTGTCAAATTCACAAATTGCAAATATAACGTTGCTCATGATGAAAAAGAAAAGATTTAAGGATTAATGAATAAGCTACAATAAGATTTTATTGGTACATGAATAAATTTTATATGCTGTATTATATGGTAATGTTATATATATGCCGTATAGTTTTAGTCAGTGGAGCATATATATAAAAATTGCCCCTTTTGTGTTATTTAAGGTATACTAGTTAATAATCACTTTTCATTGATAGCGTCTAACGCCTGATGTTACTTTTCATGGGTGTTTCAATTTTGTGCTTTGTATAAATTAGTTTGGTAAGAATAAGAATTTAGGAAAGACGTTTCTTGTTGGCTGAAGGAATGTGAGTGAACGTTTCCATGTTCATCGAATGGAGAACTGTGGAAGGAATCTGGTGTTGTTAAAAATTTTTTCCCCACAGATGGGGCTTACAACAGGAGGAGCTTAATGGTTTTAAGAAAAAGAGGGAAGAAAAATGAAGGGTGTTATGTAAATCTAAAAGGTTAGGTAATTTAGGGGTTAGCGTACAGGGGCTAGAATTAGTTAACGAGGGTTAGGGTAACTTAGGATTATAATCTTGAGACTGACGAGGAGACAACGGACACTGCGTCCGAGTTGCCTGTTTATGACTTTTTTGCATTCCCTGTAATTGCATTTTTCTTCTGCAACATTCAGGTTTTTATTCTTACATGAAGTCAATTGAGTGGGGGTGTGCTATTGAAAAAACTAAGGTGTGGGAGGAATTAGAAAAAATCCTTGCGTGGTAGTATGATTTTTGAAAGGTCAAACATCTAAGTGTGGGTTTAACAACGTTGAGGAGCATTTCCAGCCCAGGATGGGGACCCATACAGAAAGACAGATAGCCTTACGACATTACGGGGGGGAGAATGTTGGAGGTAATTTAGAAGATTTACAAGATCGGATACTCACGCTCAGTAGGACCGGCGTCTGTGGCGTGTGACTGTGCTGTCGATCATACTGGCATGACTCAGATTTCATGACTCGCGGGCGCTCCGGGGTTTGTGCTGAGCAAATAACTCAAATCCCCATCCATCGCTCCCAAATATTTGTAGGCAATTTGTGTAGAGAGGTGTGTGGGTGACCCCGAAGCCTTTACATAAAATTGACGACAGCAGTTGCTTTGCGCTCAAAGTTCTGGATTTAGTGGTTGGTGTGAGTCTTTTATGATGAAAGGTTCGTTGATGTGTTTAAAGAAGAGAAGGTTTTGATGAGTATAACGATTACCACAGACATGGTTTTTAGGGGAAACGAAGTATGAAACGTTGGGTCTTAGAAGGATATATTTAAAGGGCGGCGTGGGTCTGTGTGTGATTTCTTATAAGATGCAATGTTCTTTTATGTTCTGGGGGGTAGAAGAGTTATGTGAGAAAGTTTGTATGATGAAGTAAGTTAGATTTTGTGTAATGCTGAATATAGACATATCAGGCCATTATTCCGCTATGTCATTTGCCAGGAAATTATGCAGGATGATTGATTATTCTGTTTCCTCGTGATGGTTTCGTGTTGTGTATTAGTATGTCTCTGAACAACCTTGTTGCTCTACTGTTAAGGACGTAAAGGCAGCATATATTCAAGAAAGTCGTTGTGGCGGAGATTCGTGTCCCTGTTACGCGTCATAGTCTACGGGAGCCAACCATAGGTAGGTGAGCCAGCGGACTGAAGCCAAGCGTTCTTAACCTGGTGGGCAAACTCACAGAATACTCCTCCATTTGTTATGCCGTACAGGGCAGTGTTTATATGTTGTTTTTTTCCATTAGTACAGTTGGTGGGGTCGGTTCATTCGTGTTCTCCTCCCTGCGTGCCTCATACCATTGGATGAGTAGTCCCTCTGCCGTACAACAGAAAAGTAATCTGTAATCGTTTTTAAGTGAATTGACGGTAGAGCCGAGATTGGCGAAATTTACCAGCTGTAATTGATGCCAAGACAGTGTAACCCATTGGTGAATGTGCAATTAGGGCGAATTGGAACCCCGGCCATTGTGGAACCGATGGGATTAGTGATTTGCGCGATCCGGATGTAGGTATGTGAGTGCATTGGTAGTAGCTGGATGGCCATTGTAAGTTTCAAAATCTTCTAAAAGTATGGAATAAAGGTTTTGCTTTGTTTGCCCAACTTGTATTTCCCTGGGTCAGTTACGTTAGATATCTGGGTAGGTGTCTGTGGTGTATTGAGTAACTGTGTCAAGTGCTCAACAGCTTTTTCTAGCATGTCAATTTTCAGCTTTTTCTAGCATGTCAATCTTTTGTTTAATTATGGGCCCAGAGTACAAGTTTTGGGATTCAGGAGATTCATATAATGTTAATTGGGGGGGTGTTTAAATATGATATGGGAGATTAAAGACAGGGACTAATAGGTAGATTGCTCGTTCAAAATCTATTGAGCAAGTCTGTCCAGTGTTTTATAGAAGGTGAAATTCAGTTGGCGGACTTATGATCTTAGAGATTTAAAATTGATTAAATGGAATTATTGTGATGAATATCCATTTTTTTTTGTTTTTTTTTTTACATGTTTATAGTTTTAATAGTTAAATAACCTATATCTATAGACTATTTTTTAACTATTCTACTGTCTAGGTAAGGACTAAACTAATCAGTTTAAGAATAGTAAGTTTATGTTTTACTTGATTGTAATGTATCCTGGAATCCAGAGACTTGTTCTGAAATTTCTCGGGAATATGAAGCAAATTTTTTATGAAATATTGTTAAACAATACTTTGTATCTGTGTTGTGATCGGCGACGAGTTGTGGAAGTGAATCAATATCAACACAATTCGCAGTGGCTTTAAAAGCCGAACGCGACAAGGAACCAAGTCCCCTGTTCGG
>JABUQX010129561.1:0-40000 GCA_015478945.1 Trachelipus rathkii
GTCTGCCATTTGGGTAAACTTCATTGTGATTGGCTGTGCTCCCATGACGTCTCAGTAGCGTAGAGCTCTTTGACGGGTGAGGATGCTGTTTTCCCAAGAGGAACGATTGTTTATTCTTGAACAGTATTTAGCTTGTTGTTCATATGCACGTGTTAAAAAGCGTGGGAATTTTATACGTTATAGACCATATTCTTGGTGTTTTGGCTGTTTCACGTATCCACTATATGAAACCACGGCCCATTCCGTAAGAAGACACGGTCAGCTTCTGCTATTCACGCATTGTCAACAAATGAGCGAAACCATCTGCAGTAGGCCATGCGCTTCTCTTGATCTGGTGTCTTCAATTCCTGAACACAGCGAACATGATATGCACGAAATTTTAAAATCTTCATCACTTTATGGGCACTTCCATATGACAACTAGGAATTTACTGAAATTCTCCGCAGGATCTTTGTAGGCGAACGCAGCATCATATTCCAAACCTCCGCCAGTTTAGCCGTAGTTAAAATGGTAGGTCTGCCAACTCTCTTTCTGTCAGCAACAGAACCGTTTTCCCGGAAACGGGCGATTAATCTCGTTATTGTCGAATTATTAGGCACTGCTGCATCCGGATATCTGTCACTAAATGCATTTTTAACACGTGTATATGAACGACAACCTAAATACTGTTCAAGAATAAGCACTCGTTGCTCTTGGGAAAACAGCATCCTCACCCGTCAAAGAACTCTACGCTATTGAGACGTCATGGGAGCACAGCCAATCACAATGGCGTTTACTTGTGTTGCAGGTAATACCTGTGGTGCTATCTAACGGTTGCAGATAGACCTAATCCGTTTACCATTAAATTCACAGACTCGAATATTTTGATGTGCGCGACTTCTCGATCACTCTGTATATATATATATATATATATATATATATATATATATTATATATATACATTATATACTTTAAAGTTTTCATATATATATATATATATATATAATATTATATTATACTATATATATATAATATATATCTATTAATATATATTAGTATATATATATATATATATATATATATATATATATATATATATTATATATAAATATTATCCAGGCCTTCAGATTAGGGTACACAATTAATAAGGAAGTCAAAGAGAATGGCTGAAATTAATTAAAAAACGAACAGTTACAAAGACGTGAAAAAGAGAAAAATCTTTTTAGCATTTATTAATAAACCTTAAATATTAATCAATTTATTATATATAAATAATATATATATATATATATATATATATAATATATATTAAGTAATATTAATATATATATATTAATATATATATATGTAAATTTTAAGTAATAATTAATTAATAAATTAATATATATATCATATTATTATACTATTAATATTAAATATATTAATATATATATATATAATTAATATATATTATATATATATAACTATTATATATATAAGCTATTCAGTAGGATCTTTCTAGAGGAAAGTATAATTTATATATATTAAAAATATATTTTCATTTTTATTACTTTTTAAGTTTTTATTTCTTTATTTTCACATATATACCATATACGTAGAGCATTAAGGAAGGTAAGTGCTCCTGTGTTTCATCTCTCTTCATCTTAAAGGTCGCCGCAACTGGAGGATGTGCGCAAACTACGACTACACCTAAAGTTGAAACTACAACTACACCTAAAGTTGAAGGTCCAACCACAACTACAACTAAACCTATATCAGAAGCTTGCAGTTAGTAAATGATTTTTAAAATAAATTTTTTTAATACTGTTTTTTCGAATTCATTAAATTTTTGAGAAATTTCATAAATTCCATTGAGTTTAACATCTACGATCCTGTCAAAGGATTAAAATATAGATAAATCACACCTCAATATAGAAATATAAATAAAAATAAAGTGTAAAAAATATTATTTTGGAGATTCCACTAAAACACCGTTCCACATTGAAGAAAAAATTTAAGTATATCAAATACTAAATAAATCATAATAATTAAATATACTTAATAATATAAATATATATATAATATATAATTATATAAATAATATCAAATAGATCTCCTATATATATGAACACTATATTATAACCATAAATTTGACATATTAATTTATTGTAATAACTCACAACTTAATAAGGGTATATATGATATCCAAATATGACACTCATCACTTAAACTAAAAATAATAACTTTTGGATAAAATTCATTATAACTATTATAAAAATCAATACATGAAAATTATAGGTAATAAATTGAATTGGTAAATATATAAGTATACTCTATTTAATAACTACATTGTATGTTCGGTTACTCATGTTACATAAAAAAATTAATGTATTTATAAATTTAATACTTTAAAATTATTAATATAAGAAAATAAAACTTCTTTTATATAATACAATAACTAACATATTTAAAATTTATATATATAATATATAGTATAATATATATATTAATATATATATTATATAATATATAATAATTAAATAATATATATATATATATATATATATTAATATATATATATATATTAATAATATATATATATATATATATATATATATATATATATATATTAATATATATATATAATATATATATATATATATATATAATAATATATATATATATATATATATATTATCTATTAGTAATATATATATATATAATATAATATATATATATATAATTACATTGACCATGAGTACTAGTTATACTCATATATAAGATACTTATATATAATAGATGTATTCACAATTGAATTATTTTGATTAAACTTAAATATTATAATATTTTGAATTAAACCAAAACTATATATAAAGGAAAGTTAACTAGCTCATAGCATTTTATAGTCTATTTATTTTTTTACAGGTTGGCTTCACCTCTCATTCACTAATTTAAATCAAATGCTTGGGCGACATGTCACACATTTATGAGTATTAAAGAGAAGGGGTATAGCTATAGACCTAGACCACGTCAGCAATGATACGAGATGTTCAAGTAGAACGGAACAAATTAGCGGCGATTCTCTTTATACTTGATGTAGAAATCATCTTATGACCTGTAGTAGGCACTACACAAACACATTCTCGCAAATGCGCTAAATACATCTGAAGATGGAGCCAGAGATATGAGCACTATCGCATCAGCCTAAGACTTTGTATCAGGTACGGGAGAGGAATGATTCACAATTCCAAGGATTAAAGAACGCATGTTGTAACATCATTATCTATATGTTGACCACGCCGCAAACAAACATGTCCACGAGGAACCAGACATAAGCTGGCCTGAGGTTATTTCGTTCACAAATAAAGTGGGTGTAGAGCAACCAGAGCAGGAAACACTAAGCTCTACTTGCGTCAGCGAGTTGAATATGTATCTCACGAATAGTATTTTCAGACTCCATAAACTCAATGCGGCTGTTTCAGACTCTCATAGCACTCGCTCCTTGGTGCCCTATCTACGTTTGCATTTTAACTTTTTCTCCTTTGATCAGTTCCACTTGGTTTCGAGAATATAACTCTGGTAGAAATATGGCGTCTCAGATTGTGTACTCTATCTAACGATTTTTTTGTAGGCTGTCATCAAAGCACTTTCCAGAAATTGAATGTGTTTCCTTACTCTCCGAGTAGACTGCAGAGTTCCCTTCAGTTTTCCAGATTTCGCCTCTGTCTCACTATGAGATTTCATGCACTGGATAGACTGGAGGAGAATGTCATTTAATAGCAACTCCATACATTTGCGTCTCTCGAGTAAAGAATAGAGGGTCAAGTGAAGTGGAAAGAATGCAATGACGAGAACCTAGTAATTATTAGTATTAAGTTCTTTGCTTTGTATCATGGACCTATAAAGTCTCTTGTCTCACATATGCCTCTCTGGCGTTGAAATACAGAAGACCTCCATCTCTGAGTATTATTGAAGTATCAAGTTAAACATACCACTACAAGGAGAGGCTGTGATGAAGTTGCTCTTGTTGAGTAAGATAGGGCATTGTTAAAGCACACTGAGGAGAGAGAAGATAAGGAAGAATTATACTTATGCTCTTCTCTTACACTCGGGTCAATGTCCTAAAACACTAGTTCAGTAACAGAGAGATATACTAACAACAGTTTTTTCATTAACACGTCGTCCGCTAAGTATATCTCTCTGATGCGCGAGCTATCTCCAAGTCACACAGGATTTTTTTTGTCGTTATATATATTTGTGCTAATGTCATATGTAGCCACTGCAGGTGAGATTGTTTATACCAAATTATCTGAAATAACACTCAACCATGTGTCATGCATCAGTAGACGAGAGAACCGTCGAAAAGAGATTAGGAAAAGTTGGAAGGTGCGAGCTCTCGTTAGCGATACGCATTATGGAGTTAGTAGTATCTCTTTTAATAGAATGTGGTTTATAACAATCTGAGATTTATTTATAAAGTATTTACACACTCATTCAGCTACTAAGGTTCGCACAGATCGAGCATTGCCATAATCGTCACGGAAATAATTTACCGATTGTTTTTCTCGCACTCAGTATAGAGAGAGACAGTAGAATAGTAAATTACGGATAAATGCATATTAAGTATGCTCTAGAAGGCATATTGCTATAGCAAGTAACTATTAGAAGGTGATGATGCGCAAAGAATTGAAATGCAGATTTGTACATGAGTATGATATGGCAGACAGTCACTTGCTGAGTGATAAGCCGAGTGTGAGTTATGGCAAGATTATTAGGAATTGTTGAATGAATTGTCGAATGTATTACAGAGTTGTATGAGAGAGATATGTGAAACATACCAATAAAATATCACACTGTTAAAGGAGATAAAATTGACATGAACCCTCTGCGCATAGAAAACAAGTAATTAAATATCTTCACAAAATTAGAGGGGAGAGAGGAGGAGAATAGTATTGAGAAAATCAATTAAAAGATTAATGTCGCCCACGCTGCGCGATACGCAGACAACAGGCACAACACGAGACCAATGTTGAGAGTAGAGCCACGCACTTTCCTTGTAGCTGCTTGTCAATATAATCCTTATGGACAAAATAAGGTTAATTGGTGGCGGTCTAAAAGTGTAGGAGAGAGCCATGGAAAATAATTCCTCCTCTATAATGTGATTATGTGATTAAGATAGGCAGCGTCAGCACGTCTCTCCATGTGTCTCCATAATCAACTCTCGTGTAGCACACATAGTCTATTTTTGGAGTCACTGTCGAAGCGGACACACACCTAAAATACTGATCTACTGCTCTCTCATGATGTCTACTTCACTATTCGCTTATGTATATATGCAATTGATCATCAGAGCAATGACAACACCTAACCCAAATAATCCTGTATTAAGAAGTCAGATAATTGATTTGATATATATTGTCAGCAACTTCAACACTCTCTGGAACATGTGAACTGAGAGAAGCCATACTGGCGTATCGCAAAGAATGAGAGATTTCTCGCTATAGAGTCATAGTCCTGATAAGTGCTATTACTTAATGCTCTCTATAACCTACTTATTTACTAATATATTGTTTGGATAATCTTCATTTCTTGAAAAGAACCTCCTATGATGGATAATAAATTATAATTTAAGTGGGAAACATATATGTGATTTATTTAATACTTTAAATCCAATGTCTTCAAACAAAAAGAAAATGGCAGTATATTGTACCTACATCAATCATAATATTATCCTACTATAAGTATATATTATACAATTATTTTGAAAACGAATTTCTGTGCTCTTCCTATCAATTAATTTCCCTAAAAATCATATATGAGTTTATTTTAATCAGTTTTTATCATAACAGTGTATAGGGTGAAGAAATCTTTTTTATTAGAGTAGAAGTTTGATGATATAATGGTATATAATTGGAACTGGGAGAATACATATAATCTGCTATTAGTGCTGTTGATAAAATGTTATATTTGCTTATTTTCAGCCACTTTTCCTCTGAAGTAATTACAGTAATATTTCACTTTACATCTTACAAATTATATGGAGTTTTATGTTTCCTACTATTACTAATAGATTAGAATCCAAGTAAAGGTTTTTGTGCTATAAATATTTTATAATTGATTACGGCTTATCTTTGAGGTTCCACTCATGAATAAGTAATTAAGTATTTCACCATGATATGAGCTAGCACATAAGTATTATTCACACTCCTCACTAGGGTATTTTTAAAGTCACTCTCATTCTTATACATAAATGGAAGTGTTATACTATTCTCTTAGGAGTAGTTACTACTTATAAGATTACTAGGACGATGAGAAGGTTCGCTATGATAATTATTGCAATGCTTAGGGTCAACTCATTCATATTATATTATATATATATATATATATATTATTATATATTAATATATATTATATATATTAATATATATTATTTAAATATATACTATATATATTATATATATATTAATATATATATATATTATTATATTATTAATATTATATATATATATATATAATTAATATATATATAATATATATTTAATATTAATATATTAATATATAATATAATATATATAATTATCATGTAATAAAGGGGTTTACGGATTATATATATATATATACGGTATATAATATATATAATAAAAGAGTATAATAGTTATAATATAAATGAAATATTTCATTATCTCATCATACGGCCGGAAGACTATTCACGGCATCCGGCTCAGGAATTGAAAATATATCATTCTCACGGCCTCCGGCCAAAATTACTCTCCGGTGTATTGCTAAATGCTACTAATATATATTAATAATATATATATATTAATATATATATATATAATATAATATAAAATTTAAACTCGGCATTAAAAATATAACGTAATAGTATATATATTAATTTATATAATTATATATTTTATATATATTATATAATATATATATATATATAATTAATATATCAGGTTATATATATTAATATTTAATATATAATTATATATATAATAACATCAATTGTTTAGTCACTTATTTACGATTGATTATGGTATATATATCACCAATGTTATATTATTTTTTTCATTATCTCATTTTATTAGTTTATATCATGTTAAATACAATTACATTTTATCTGAATATATATTGAGTGGTGAACTACACATATTAATTAAAATTATATATATATTTCAATTATATACTTATTAGCTATATAAAATAAAAGAATAAAAGAATAAAGAATAAAAAAATATTTGTATTATTCAAATCATTATTTATTTACATTGCATTTTTGAGCTTTTTACACAGTTTTATTATTGATGTAGATTTTAATTTTACTATATTTTATCACTATAACAATCTTCATTTATAATTTTATATATATATATCTAGTTAACTCTATAACTAAGCCATAGTTTTATTTATTTATTAATTTTGATACATTAGAATTAGATTCTGAAGTATTTTTTATGTTTATAAAGGCTAATCCAGCCATCTTGAGTAAAATAGTTAATGAACTTCTCAAAATGTATAACTCATATAGCGAACATTTAAATCGAGAGGCATCGGTTCTCTCAAAAAGACCTATAATAAAACACTAAAGAATGAAATAAGAAAAATTATATTAATATGAAGTATTTATGAAATTTCAAAATTCCTAAAAGTTTTCGAGACATTTTTCAAATATATTATATACAAATTCCTGAAATTGTGTATTGATTTTTGTCCAGCTCATATATATATAATTTATTATATTAATTAATATTAATAATAATATTATAATATATTTTATATATATATAATTATATATATATATATATATTAATTATTCTCTCCTATATTTGCAGACATTTAATATTAATATTATATATTAATATAATATATATTAATAATATATATATAATATATATATTAATATTAATAACAAAAAACTACACTTATTTTATAACGTGATTTTATATATCCTCACCTATATGCATAATGGTAACACTAAGGGGAGGACCGCAGGTATTATTTGAGTGATTAAGCAGGCATTGTATGTACGTTCCACAAATCTCCGACAGCTCCACCCACATCTCTGTTGTTGAACACTCTGAATCTTTATAATAGTTCTTGATGTTGTCTCTGCTCATTGAGGTATGAGTATATAGACTTCACCGAAACTGCATGCATCGTGGAGAAAAGGTGTAATAGTGCATCAGTTCGTTCTCTAAATTTAATTTTTGTATGGAGTGACGCGGCACGACTCAGAATCTCTTTCGTCTTCTTGCTGTCGATAAAGCACGGCGTTTGAATATGTTTTTCCTATCTACATGTGAGTTTTACATATATAGTTATTAAGTTGATGATATAGCTTTAGAATTTATACGCTATAACTCACGACCTTGTATATATATAAATATTCATTCCCTAGAGCTGGTTTTATATCTGCAATAGTATAAGTAATACTCACATTCTCACTGTCTGCAATATATTTAGGCCTTCTCTGAATTTATTTATTTTAATAAATATAATTCTACACGTTAGGTTTGTAAGATATTTTTTATGAACAGATGACCATTTACGAGTCTAGTTTGAGTACTATAGTAAATTATAAAATATATATATAACCTAAATAATAAGAAAGAAAAATAAATTAAAATAATAATATATATGAGCTATTAATATATATATTATATATATATAGTATATATATATATAATATAATATACTATATATATTAATATTATATATTAATATATTTTATTATATAATATATATATATATATATATATTATATATATATATATATATTAATATATATATATATATATTAATAATATATATTATAATATATTATATAATATAATATATATTATATATATATATATATATATATTATATATTATATATAACATAATTTTATGACACGTTGTCAGAAGTGTGGACGCAGTGGTGAATAACCATGAAAGTGAGAGAATATAGTACGTAATAATAACAGAAAGTAGGCCAGAAGAGAGTGGAAGTTTTAGAGATGATAGGATAAGATTTCACTGACACAAGTATATATAGATTAATAAAAAAGAACAAGATAGAACGAGAGAGTGAGAATAATCTATCTGCAAGAAGTGGTGGTAAAGAAAACACAGTGAGGTACTGTTTTGCGAGCAGATGAGAGAGAGAGAGAGCGAGACGGGCGGTCGACGCGGGTGGATGAGCCAGGATGATGTATAGAGATGAGAGATATGAGTATAGAGAGTAGAGAGAGTGAGAGAGAGAGAGAGAGAAGAGAGAGAGATAGAGATAGAGATAGAGATAAGGAGATATAGAGAGATAGAGATAGAGAGATTTCTCGAATATAGGAGAGAGAGAGAGAGAGAGAAGAGAGAGAGAAGATGAAGAAGAGGATAAGTAAAGAGAGGAATTAGTAACTGAGAGAGATAGAGAGAGAGAGAGAGAGAGTAGAGAGAGAAGTAGAGAGAGAGAAGTAGATAGAGAGAGTAAGCGAGTAGAGAGAGAGAGATGAGATGAGATGAATAGAGATAGAGAGAGAGAGAGAGAGTAAGAAGTAGAGAGAGATGAGGAGAGATAGAAGAAGCTTTTTTATTAGTTTCAAGGTTAAGTTATATGTGACAACAACTATGATAAAGGAAGCATAATAGCGATTTCACGAGTGGATTTTTTTGAAATATTGTAAATAATTTTTATAAAATATATTTTATATAATTATATTATTCACATTTGTAATCTGGGTATCGAGGAGCTTCGGAGAAGTTTTTAAATATCATTTCTTTATTTTAGCAATTTTGGAATATGAATTATTAAATAAATAAAAAAAATATATAAATTATTAATAGATAAAGAAATTACAAATAATGGATTATGTCGATAAGGTGAAGTCTATGAGCCGCTTTCCAAGACTAAATCGAGCTGTCATATTACATAAAGAAAATTTTATTCAAATTCCTCTTTCCACTGTGGTGAGCATAAATGAGGTCGCGGAAATGCCCTACCCTTTACTAGTCACTAAATTATAACTACTCACATAGTAGGTTGGCAAACCCAAACCCACTTTTTTATTGAAAAATAAAGCTACTCAGTGGGTATATATACCCAAGGGGTTTTATTATTATTACGTGAGTATTTTATTTCACATCTAAAACTCACGTAATAATAAATAATATCACCTAAGGGTGAAATTGGGTTTTTTCTTATTTACATATTTTTCTTTCCTTTTCAGCAATAAATGCAATTTTAGCGAGTATAATTTCTATATTTATATATAAATATTAATATAATGTTATGTTTTCTAAATTATTTGAGTTAAGTTATTATAAGTATTATGATTTATAAACAGTAAGCAAAGACCTCTTTTGAATCTAACACAGAAGATTAAATACTCTAAGGAATATGATTATAATGGACTAGTAAAATTCTGAATGTCTATAAGGCAAACCAGCCAAAGTATAAAATGTAATATATTATTATTAACTATAGTGAATATATCACATAATTAGTGCACAATATAAAATTGAAATAAAAGTGCATTATGAAATACTCAATCTATTTATGTATTTAATATTTACACTGAAGGATCCTCCATAATTTTTGCATTATCTAGTGTATCATAAAAGTGTACTAATATCTCCTCTATAGTCACCGAGTTGTAATAGTATTAGATCTATTAAAGTATATTAGTATGATATAGATAAAGTGGATTATTCACATCTAATATTATCTAATGGAGTCAAAGAACTATCTATAATATATATATATATGAATAAACTTAGGTATCTGATATCTAACAGCATTCAAATAATACTTCACAAAATAGAATTTTGTCTCTAAATATATACCTATTTAAAAATGACAACTGCACAAAAAAGTATATAAATTTAATCTTGAGACCTACAAAAAATTATTAAGTATTTATTTTTATAATAATGTAGGCTATAAATAAACGAGTCCATATTTCCTCTTTTCAATTCAAGAGAATATTCGGAGATAAATAAATGATTAACAAAACTTAAGCCTATATATATCTAGTTACTTATATACTTAACACCATCTCGAATGAAATCTAAGCAGTTCCTCACATTTTGGGACACAGACTCTCATATATATAAATATATATTTATTATATATATCACATATATATATATATATATATATATATATTAAGTATATATATATATTAATATATATATATATATTATATTATTATATATATATATATATTATATATATTAATATATATATATCAATATATATATATACTATAATATATATATATATATAATATATAATATATATTTATATTAGTATAATATACTATATATATATATATATTGATATATATTCCCAAAGGACAACACCTCCAACCGAATGAGTACCATTCTCATTAAAAAATAACCAACCAAACATATACATACGAACTCAGAAGTTATAGATACTATAATTTGCTAAGCAGCGAAGCCGCATAAATTAAGTTTTCAGCTTGCCAAAGAGGTAGTATATACTTTTCCAGAGGTATGATAGGAAGAAAATGCAAGATATTGAACGGAGGATAATGATATAGAGGATGATTAGGATTATAATCACCTCACTCACAGAAGTTCTAAAAGCACAATGACTATCTAATAAAAAGCAAAATATGAAGAGTTTGAGAATAATGAGCTTACTAAATATTTCACTATATGTATAGTGATGAGAGATTATATACGCTATCATATTTCAAGATCATTCTCAGTGTGATGTTCGTGCTATGTACGAATGTCTTATATATCATAGCACTTTATCCTAGAAAAATAATGAAAAAAAGCGCTTTATATATGTGAGAAATAGAGGGAGTGGTTATTGAATTATGTTAAAGTGGCAGTTTTGTTTTTCTGAAAACATATGAGTAGGACTATATACGATATAATAAGCTTATTTATTGTATTGTAGAATATTGATAAATCTGCACAACAACGTTGATATTATCCAAGTATACAAAGATAAAATATTTGATATTTATTGTTAGATATTCAGATAGTTTAGATATTTGCTAGAATATTTTGCTAGACAGAACAAAGTTTAGTCACATATTGGCAACGAAGTCTAAAGTCATTGGGCTGAAATATTTAGATTAGAAATTAGTAACACTAGAACAGAATAACCTTGTTTTAAACATGCGGAGATCAACCGCCTTTGGGTTAAAATAAAGGATAAAGTTGATGGAGGGAACAGAGTAGTTATTATTATCTGTGCGCATAAAAGAGTGAGTTTTAGATAAGAACAACAAGAACTGTAATGAAGATAGGTATAGTGATGAGCTTGCTAAGTTGGTGGATGTTTTTTGAGAGCAAGTCCCTATATAAGATAATGATGGGTTTAAAAATCCATATTTTGAACGATGTATATTTATTTAACATAAAGGTAATAAAAGATGCCCGTTGCTGAGATATTCTCTCTTAAATTCTTGATAAATCTCATGTGCTTAGCTGATGTTATACTACCCTTTCTCGGCGACTTTCGTTCTTGAGTTTTGCGAGTCGAAGATTTGGCTTCTCGGTGACTTAGCCGGCTGTTTGCCTCCCCAGCTAAGATTAGAATTTCTTGAGACGTTTTCGGGTGATTGAGTTTCAGAGAGAAGTAGTAAGTCTGAATTAGTTGTTTTGTCAGTCTTGTGAGTGAGTATCTCGACAAGGCGGGTTTATATATTATTTCATTTCGACTTATTCTAAAATTTTGCTTGCTCAAATTTTAGCATAAGTTTGAACATAAATTAAAATTTTTCAAATTTAGTTATAATGGAGTTCTATATTACTTCCCCACGCTAAATACTATGGAAGTGAGAATAAGTTAGTTATATAATAATTTAAAACAAGAGATATAAATAGCATAATCATCAATATTCATATAATGTAAGCCATATTTGATAGTTGAACTCGTAAAAATGCGCTAGCAATACAACATATATATATATATATAATATATAATATATATATATATTATACTTATATATATATATAGTATATATATATATATATACAAATAACTTTCAATAAGGTAAAAAGAATAATAAATAAAATACGTACATAAAGTAAAAGTACTTTTAAATGCGCAGACATATCTAATTATGTCCGATAAAGACATAAGTTACATTTCTTCTCAGCAACTAGACTTTATAAGTAGATTTATCAAACACAATAGTATCAAATAAGTAAAAGAGTATACATGAAAAGCTATTACAAAATATTTCAAAATATCAAATTTAATCTTAAAATAACCTAGTCTTTAAAGAACTCAAGATAGATATGAAATACTTGAATGTAAAAATATTATGAAAAAAAATAAACCCAAGTCGAGAGATAAGATGCGAGAGGAAATATGTCGTGTGTTTTTTTCAATGTATGGAGTAACACGTTATTTTATTGAGTAAAAATCACTGGAATCGGACTATTATTATTTTTGGGTGTGTTGAGGAACCACTCCTTCTTGCACGATGAGTCTGGACTTTCATTCGAGACCTCACAGATCTGTTTCGCACATTGGTTGGTGTGATGATCCAGCGTATACGAAGATAATGATAGTATATATAAGAATAGTATTGGAGTAGGATAGAAGATAAATGATAAAGTCACAAGTCGTATAATAATGGGAGGAGGTGATATCTGAGATGGGTTGTATCTTAATTCTCATTTATACAACCACAATGTGGACACATTACTAGTTTGTTTTAAAATCTTGCGTGAGATTAATTATATAATTGTATAAGAAAGTAGTGAACATAGAATATAGAACTAATAAATCACAGGTCAACAATTTTTGGAAAAAAGACAATTATAGTATAAATATTGTTTAAAAGATTATATTATAGTTTGAGAGTGAAGACAACATATAGTATAGACAGTAGACGGTGTAATGCTAAAATAGTATAAGGTGCTCAATGTATTCACAGAGTGACAGGTATTGATAATGTGATTAGCAATTAATCGTAGATGTATATTGTATATCTAAATCACGCGTATGCATTATAATAAACATTTTCAAAGCTCTTTCACGGTGGTGTATAGTAAAGAATCATTGGCACGGGCAACTTGTTTAAACAGTTCCCAGTTATAATTTATCATTCGTAATACACTATTATATACACTCTATCCTCTGATATTTTAGCCTCTAGTCCTCACATGACGGTTATGTCATCAGAGCATATCTTTCCCAAGCTTGGCCACATTAAGTGCGCAGCTGACAGGAGGAGAGCACATTCTAGACAATACAAACACAAAGAGTGAGAGGCTATGGGAGTCGCCTCAGTGCCGCTCACAGTCAGGAACTAGAGCGAGAGTAGGAGATGTGGGAGAGAATTTGTCCGAGCGAGCTACTCACCTTTATTGCGCCATTAGAGAGGAGTCTTTGCGGGATCAGGAAGCATGTATGATACTCGAGAGAAGTGAGCTATGGCCTTCGCTCCTAGATTGAGGTGCCTTCTCTGCTAGGAGTCAGTCTTGTTTGGAGATACTTGATCTCTGTAATGGAAAGTTTTATAAGAGCATATATATATTTTACATTTTATCTTCATTTTCTTCTACAGATTGTTAGTCCTTTGACTTATATTCAAGTATAAGTTCACGTTAGAATATTATAGATAGTTAGTACTGGTTGTATTTTCTCACGGGTTTCTACCCAATATATGACATGGAATCTTGCCTAAGTTGGTGTGCATATACTATTATTTGAGAGCAAAGTCCCTATATAATATATATGAGATGGATAAATTTTAAAATCCATATTATTTGAACATGTATTTATTTAACATAAGGTAGTAAATATAATAGAATTATGACCCGTTAATGAAGATTACTTCATTTTACTCAAATATTGTTCCAATAAATTTACTCACTAAGCAATTTGATGCACCAATTTGTCACATGTTTTTACACACTCGCCAATTATATTTTATGGGTGGTAGCTATCAGTACGTGGAGTGGTAGAGTCCGTGTTCTTAGTACAGATTCTGTCCTCACGTCTCATTAAGTTCTTTGCACGTAAATCCGCTGGTTATTCACGGTACGCACATAGATCTGAATTATCACGCATAGATTTCTTGAGACCTATCCCTGATTTTTCTAGCAATTGAGTCTCTCTAGCACGATGGAAGTTAAGTATTGATGTATTATAGAGAGTAGTGAAGTCTTTAATAGAGGAGTACCTTGGAGTTGTGAAGTCGCAAGTATCTCGACAAACATGCGAGAGCGAGGCTAATATATCTCATCTCACTCATTTCGACCTACTGAACTACTCAATTTACCTTCCAACCTTCTGCTGCCTTGAAATAGAATTTATGATGAGCAATATTATAGTTTCAAAGCATAAATTTAATAAAATCTTTTTTTATCTATACATGATGTATTAGATAAATTAATCACGAAGTACCACAATTGTGACTGTGAGTAAGGTGGTCAGCAACATTAGAGGAAAATCAAAATAAACAAGTGATGTTGACATTGCTAAAAGAACTCTAAGATAGAAGTAATAAAGACCGTTAACATCCACTGCGCACACAACGGAAAACACTCCAGGAGGACAGGTATCGGCCCCCATACGCTATTAAGTAACACAGTCCCAGCCGTCAACCCATCTTATAGCTAAGTCAGAAGTATTGTGTTACGTCAATTGCGCTGGAGAGGATAAGAAACGTGCACTATCTGCACTTAATTATATTCCAACCTAACTGATTGGGATGCATCATTTGAATCTAAATCGTGCTCGTGTGCGTGAGTCTCGGAGGTGTGCTTTCTAGAGCGGAGGCTGGCGCGCGCACTCAGACGCTGTTGTCCTGCAATATGAGGTGATGTGATAGTGTTATGTTCATCACTAACTTTCGGAATCTGAGAGGCTTAATCTGGAGTGCGGAGTTGGGGTTTTGCTCTGTGTAACGCTCTGTGTAGAGGGAAAAGGGTGTTGTCGGAGATCATTATAAAGAGAGATACATGGTGCGCGAGCATATTCTCTCGCTCTTCTTCTCTATTCAGCACTCATTGTGAATTGAGGGTGGTGACCGAATGTGTAATAGAGTCTCTGTGTTCCAGCGACTATTCTCGAGAAGGGTTGTCTGCGCGCAAGACTGCAACAGTGCGGTGCGGTGCGGTGCTGGTGCAGATATACAGAGCTCATAACAGAATATATATACCTTTTGTACTCAAATTATATACGTCTGAGAAATTCCACATTGTATAAAAACTATGAGCACTTTTCAATACATTATTAAAACATGGTATATATAGCTAGGCAATACGTCAAATGACAAAAGCAAGTGTCATTAAAAATGTGATCATTACACCATACATATGCATATCCAAACTCTGTTTTTTATGCTCACAATAGTCTATCCTCTCAGTTTATAATGAGAATGCTATGCGCTTACTTTTTAAATGTCATATATAATTTTCATTATTTGCATAGAGCATCACAAGACTAGCTGAGTCCACTTATTAGGAGGTGACAAGGATATAAATGCAGAGCTAAACAATTGCATTTTGTGCTGCAAAGACCCGAGAATCGTGTCATGTTAAGAAAGACGCTATTAAAGAATGTCGTGCCATAAGATATTTTATTTTTTAGGTAGTTATTCATTCAAATGGTTTTACTAATGAGTCTTATAAATGCAAGAGTGAAGGAATATATATATTGTTCTATTTCTCTTAGCTCCACTACTGTTAAGTAACAAAATGAAATATGTTCTAACATTTTTAGGAGACACTGTATCGTTACTCATATCATACTAGGTGTTAGAAAGCGATAAGGATACGCACGTTGTTATCTATGCATGTCTTATGAAATAGTGTCCACATGTATTACTGCTGATGTCTCCTTATTCTCATTCCTCAAAGAGAGATCCTGTTACTTTCAGCGAGTTGGAATGTCTTATGCGATATATATACATTCACCGATATGTAGCGCAGATTATCTTCAATGAGCTCGATTTTGAAATTGCCTATCCTATACACACTAAGCAGTTATTTTACACTATAGATTGTCTCCTTTTTAACAAGATTATCAATATATTAAGCGTATAGAATATCTGTTTGAGAATTTATATTTTATCTACTTTCTCACCTTATATATGTATATGATCTAAATATTCTTTTGTACGAAATATGCTCATCGTCGAGAGGTGCGTGCGAGGGGCCAAAGGCGCGGGATGCGGGATCTTGATAATGAGATGAATGTCACGTATGAACGGGATTGTGATTACCAGAAATGTTCTTTGAACATACAACTATATATATATGAACCTTCCGTCACAAATAGAGATCTTATTGCTCTTCATACTAATGATCCTGTGGCACACGTATATACCTATAGAGATAATACATTGACTCTCCTTATTTATCTGTAACTTATTATAACTGATGATTATAACTTATACTATATACGTGACCATCTACCAGTATATGACCTACTTATCTTTTTATCATAGTAAATTGAAACCTAGGACATTGATATAATTAGGATACTAAGGGTAAAGTTTGGAGAAGAAATTAACATATATCATCTAACTAATATATATATATATACATTAATTCACATAAAATTTCATATTATTATTATAAGCTGACTACCACTTATTTGGTAGAGTATATCCTAACCAATAAATTGGTGAAGTTTAATTAACTTATTATAACATTATTTGATTATATATATTATATAAATATATAAAAAAGCGAAATTGGATAAGCTTTATATATAATTTTTAATATATAATTATGTAATATTTATTATTTACGTTCACTAGTAAATTTTGGTCATGTAGATTACAATTATTTTATTATTTTCGAAATTTTCAGTTTTTTAGTAAAATCTATGTATTATGACATTTAAATTTTGGAGGAGCATTATGAAATTATTAAACATTTTTTCAGAAATGAATCTTTACATACTTGAAATATATATATATATTTGATTGTGACAAAAACAGTCAAAAATTCCATTTTTTTTTTTTTTTTATTTTTTTTTTAATAAATTCAATATTATGAAAATGGATTCAAAATTTTAAAAGTTACATATATCTCTATATTTATAAATTAATTTTTTAGCTTTCATTATATAGTATTCATTATATTTTTTAGGGTGTATTTGAAAAATGATAAAATTAATAATGTTATTTAAATATAAAATATTTTATTTTATACCCAGTTATTATTATTGAACATATTCCTATTTATCAAAAATTGATTTTGTGAGGGAAAACTGGTTCCAGTGGTCAGATATGGGAAATAACACCTAGGTCATTAAATATATTATTATTATTGTTTGTGTTTGTCCAAACTAATTTTAATTATAATTATATATAAATGTTAATAAATAATAATAATGTTATATATAATAATATATATTATATATATAGAATTATTTTAGGATTATAGAAAACATTATACAAGTTCTAATGATTATAATTTATTAACATATTATTGATTTATATTATACATAACTCACGTTATGATTACTTTTTCATTACAAATTATGAATTATGGCCTTCCATACTTTTTATGTTAATATTCTTTTTCTAATAAAATGGAAATAAATATTTTAATAATTTTCATATTTCTAATAATAATACATAATAAATAATATTTGCGTATGGAACTAAAAAAAAGGCTCCAACTTATATATTAATTATATTAATTATATTGAAGTAGGACCTAATTAGTACGTACACATTCTATAATTAAACTATTTTATTATAATGCAGAATAAAAAAATTTACAATATTATAATTTCAATTATATGACATTCAATTATTTTAATAATTTATTATATTATATATATATTAAATAATAATAATACTAAAAATACTAATAATTACTAATAAATAATTTAACTAATTAATATTAAACTTAAAAAATATTTAAATATATAATAATAAATAAAAATAATAATAATAATAATTAATAAATAAATATATATATATATATACTATATAAATATAATCAATTAATAATAAATAAATAATAATAATAATTGTACAATTTTTACATATTATATAAAATAAGGTACACTTCACTATATATTACGAGTATGAGTATACCTATGTATCGTATCATTTTATATAGGTACTTTAGTGTGGTATACTACATATTGTGTCCAGTCTATAATCTACTTAAGATCCAAATTAAAGTTTTAATCTGTCTATTACAAAGAATATTAATGTATTTATCGCCATTATAAATGTGTATTCTAACGAAAATAATCACTTTAATATTACGAATATGTACGCAGCATTTAATGTGAACTTGACCAAAAAATTCTCATAACAATATTATATAACAATTTAATATAGGTTGAGAATTAGCATATTTATTTGTAATTCCTTGCTGAAGAGAAAAAGAAGATTGTTGATGAGGAAGTTAAACCTATTACCGAAGAGAAAGAGAAAATTATTAAAGAAAATCGCCCGATATATATTTATTATTATTCAACCTAGTTATATTTAAGAGTAAGATTTATTCATAATAAATAATATATATTAGATTATATTATATAATGTATTTGATATTATTATTTTTCTATTATTTTAATTTATTTATTCATTTCTCTCCTTATCATTATTATTATTACTTATTTATAATATATGTATACGAATATGATATTAATGTATTAATGATTAGAAACACATATATTATTAAATAATATTATCAATTAAATGAAATTGTCATATGATATCATTTAAAATAACTATAATATATATATAATATATAATTAATATAATTACTAAAAAAAAAATTGATTATCTATTTATTTAAATTCACAATGTTTTATTTAATATTATGATCATTATTTGAGTTTATCCATATATTGAATGCGTCGTCTATGAACCTTCAGAGAGTATTTTATACCAGTTCCGAAATATTGAGATAATCTACTAATATTAAACTTAATTATAAAATTAAGCTTATAATAATTTTTAATTATATTTTTTAACACTGGGAAACATAGTATAAAAAACTATAACCTTCCTTGAATATATGGCTCAATTCTTGAGAACTATCGAGAATAACTGAGTATCTTCAGGATATGTAGCATTACGAATGTAGTTTACAGGAAGAGTGTCTAGTAATATAATTTAAAAATTTCACACATATACTAATTCTTGTCTATGTTTTCTCAACATCGCGGGGAATCCTATTTTATTGACGTGTGTAGTGGATGAACCTCATCCAACTAAAATAGGGGGTGCTTGACTCACTGCACGTTACAACACAGTATTATTTCTATGTAAACTCACTACTAAGACACATATAAGAGAACTCTTCAGCTCTAAAAATTGAAGAATATGTTCTTATTTCTCTTAAAAATAATATTGTTGAGAGACACACTCAATGTCATTGTCCATTAAATGTGACTCCAACGTTTTATACTCTCTCTCTCATTCTAATTGGTAGTGTATTTAAAAAATTAATAACAAATATATGCAGATAAATTATTTATGTATTTTATTCTATGCACATTATATATGCAATAAACCAGGTATATATGAAAAATTTTTATCAGAGCATTTATATTAATACAGTCGGTAGGGAAGATACATATTTTATTAATTATTGGAAGACTTTCTTGGTATATGAAAAGTAGTTTTATTTGGACTTGTCCTTTAGAAAAAATTATTCTAAAAAAAAAAAAAAAAACTCTAAATTATTTTAAAAAAAAAATTATATTACTATTTGATGATATTGAGTGCAATAATAATAATTATCTAAGTGTAAAAATAAGGATTGATACCTACATATACATATCGTCTGACACTATGGAATTATCTCACCTTATGAAAAGTTATATTATGTTGATTACGAGGTGATAAAAGTATAAAAAAAAAATATTATGTAATTTTGTTTACTTCTTATTAGCGTTAAATAATACATCGTGGGGTTAAATTTTATGCCCACACTTTATATTTTTCTTTATTTATATTAATATTTAAAATAAAATCAAAATATACTCATATTTATTTTTTTTTTTTATATATATATATATCTTATTATTTATTCTTCAGTTCCAGGTATATTCCTCAGGGACTAATATGATTGATTAAATATTAATATATGTACATATATATACAAAATTTCATAAATATTAAATATAATTCATATAAAAATAAAAAAATTAACGAAGAGCTTAAAAGTAGGTCAGTGGGAAAAAAACTGACCCTAACAAGTAACTTAGTCGGGCGAGGGTAAAATCTGTAATGAGCTTACATATAACTTAATCACTCACGAGCTCTGAGAGAGTAAGAAGTTGGTGTATCGAGCAATATTGCCTTGAGGTAGAAAAAAGAAGTTGTGAGGATGTCACGGTAAACGCGACACTCCTTTTATAGGTATATTTGGTTAAAAACGAGCCCCTCATAAATTTGAATGATCAGAATATTGGTTAACATAGGATGATATTAGTTTAAAGGAAATAAATGTTTTGAGAAGAGGAGAAGGTGATGAATGTATGTGATTTGCTTCGCTGTGTGACTAATATCTCTCTCTAGAATGATATAAAATTGTGTAATACTTTGAAATATATGTATGGTGTGGCGTGGGATTGAGAAATGTGTTTTTGCTCAGAAGAGTGTGGAAAAAGAGAATGAAGAGTAGTGTTGTTAGTATAACGCGGCAAGATGTGCAATTCCGCTGATGACGCTTGACTTTGTGGTATTGAGATATGGTATATTTTTTTTGTCACTGAGTACTACGCAATTGAATAAAGTAAATTGTTATATATTGAAAAAGAGTAGTTAACTCTAAATGGAGTAAGTTATGGGATAATATTGACATAACTCGGACCCATAAACCTGAGAGTCACTGTTGAGACAGAGATAGCCACGATTCTCTGGAGAGAAGGACACTTGAGAATGACAATAAGTTCTTCGGATGGGTTAGTCAGGTACAGCTAACAGAAAGTGGCAGATTGATAGATTTAGAGAGATAAAAACAAAACTATAGAAGAGTATGATGGTGATCATAAAGAGGTATGGGCATAAATATAACTAGGTAGACCTTTGGGGTGCATCGAGAATATATACATAAATTAGAATGGTCTTGGAGAGCGCGAGTTATAATTATTCTGTGGAGGATCGTATATGTGTGTGAAAGTACACGTACGTTCTCTGTTTAAAGCGAGCAGAGGATATATATCTATTCACAAATTATCTCGAAGATATAGCGTGTAAAATATTTTTTATGTAGATGAACTGAGAAAACAAGCGTTAAATAAATGTGTAGAAAGTAATTATATATGATATTTTTGTGTTTGTGCACACTAAAGGCGACTCTTTGGAAGTACGAGTTGATATTATGATTTTGAGAAATTAAGTGAGGGAGTTAGGAAAAATGGGTAAATTTTATTCCTGATTCATTTAATAGTCTCTCCTGCTCACTGTAAAGTGGTTATGTAAGTGAAGCATTGATGGAGAAGGAGGTGATAATTCCTATAGTGTATATTGTGGAGAATTAAGAGGTGTCATAGTAAGAAAGTTAATCTTAGTGCTTTAGTGTGAACTTACAGGGATATATGAGAGGCACAGACTATATTTAAAAAGCTCTATTTAATGTACACACATTTTCACGCCAAGCCTGTAATGTGAAAAGCTGTATATTGAACCAATCTGGAACAGCGGTTGTGTAGCCAGTGTCTCTATCAAAGTATGTTATTATGTGTGTATATGTCTAAAGTAGGAAGTAAGAATGTTAACAGTGAGTGGTGGAATGAAGAAGTGATGCAAGCAGTTAAAAGTAAAAAAGAAGCATGATTGAACGCATTAAAACCCAAAGATAAGGTTTATATGAGGAGGAAAAAAGGAATACTGAAAGGTGCATATGTAGGAGGAAAAAAAAAAAGAGGTAAATGAACAGCTTGGGAAAAGATTAATGGGGAGTTGGGGACTTACAAGGGAATAGGAAGCTCTTCTGGAAGGAAGAGAGAAAGGTTAAGAATGGGAATACGGGGAATCTGCTTAGAATAATGAATAGGGATGGTGCTTTTATAACTGATGAAATGGATGTGAGGAGAGTGTGGAGAGAATACTTGGAAAATCTGCTTAATATTGGTAGTAATGAAGAGGTGATAGTGAATGTATGTGGGTTTGATTGTGCAAGAAGGAATAGGTATTTTGGGGATGAGGTCATCAGTAAGGAGGAGGTAATAGGTAGAGGGAGAAAGTTGAAGAATGGTAAATCTGCAGGTATAGATGAAATTATTACTGGTGAAATGATCAAGAACGGAGGCAAGAGAGCGATTGATTGGATTTGAAGGTTGTGTAACAAAGCGTTTATTGAGGGTATAGTTCTGAGGAAGCAATAATAGTACCCTTATATAAGGGTAGGGAAGATAAGGGTAACTGTAGGAATTATAGGGAAATTAGTTTATTAAGTGTTGTAGGGAAGATATATGCTGGTATTTTGGTCAAAAGAGTGCGTCGAGTGACTGAAGGACTGATTGGTGAAAAACAAGGTGCATTTAGAAGTGGTAGAGGATGTGTGGATCAAATCTTTACACTGAAACAAATGATTGAAAAAATGAGGAAGAATAAATTGTATTTAGGTTTTACAGATTTGCAACAAGCGTATGATAGGATTAATAGGGAAGCAGGGGTTAGTGATATATGGTGTTGGTAGTAAGCTTCTGAATGAAATCAAAAGTATGTAAGACGATAGTGAAGCGTGTGTAAAATAAATGGAGTTGAAGGTGATTGGTTTAATATTAATTGCGGAGTAAGGCAGGGATGTGTTATGCCTCCTTGGTTATTCAATTTGAATATGGATAGTTATGAAAGAAATAAAGGTGGGGGTGGCAGGGGATGGTGTTAGAATGATGGAGAATGGAAGAGAGTGGAGGGTGTCCTACCTATTATATGCAGATGATTTGGTTTTGTATGGCGACTCTGAAGAGAGTTTGAGAGGATTGGTAGAGCAATTTGGCAGGGTGTGTAAAAGGAGATGTTCAAAAGTAAACGTAGATAAGAGTAAGGTTATGGTTGTGAGTGAGAACAGTCCTAAGTATGAAGTTATATTGGGTGCTGAGCAGCTGGAACAAGTGTCTGAGTTTAAATATTTAGGATATATATTGGATGATAAGGAAACAGATGATGCAGAGTGTAGTAGGAAAGTTGTGAATGGCAAGAAGGTGGCTGGTGCAATTAAATCGCTGGTGGATGTAAGGAGACTAAGTTTTGAGTAAGCTAGGGTCTTACATGAAGATATGTTGTTACCCGTGTTAATGTATAGTAATGAGACTATGGTCTAGAATAAGAGGTATTCAGATGGACAATCTTAGAGGTGTGTTAGGTGAGAAGAATTGATAAAATTTGGAATGAATGTATTAGAGAGTTGTGTGGTATGAAGAAAGGGGTAAATGAGAAATGAAAATGGGTTGAGATTATTTGGTCATATTGTAAGGATGGATGATAGTCTGTTGATTAAGGGGATGTATAGTGGTGAGTATGCTGGGAATCGACCAGCTGGGAGACAAAAGGAAAAGTGGATTTTGTCAGTAAAGTAATGCATAGAGAGAAATAAGAGTTTGACAGAGGCGAGAAGAAAGGTACATAATAGGAGTGAATGGCAGGATTTTGTGCTGGGGGATATAGTTATGGCCCACCTGGGCAAAGGATGAACCCCACAGACAAGATGCTATAGTGAAGGTCCATTGCTGTCCCGTGAAGACCTTGGGTAAATTTTCTGACTGCGACAAGTTTTCACTAAAAGGTATAAAGGGCAGTAAGGCTGAGCTTTCTTTTCGACTTGCATCATATTCTTCTACTACTTTTGTTTCTGGTGTATGTTATTCACCTTACCCCCAGTCTTGGGAAAAGGTGGGTGATGATATATATATATATATATATATATATATATATATATATATATATATATATATATATATATATATATATATATATATATATATATATATATATATAACTTAATATATTTAGATCGAGTATATATATATATATATATATGGTAAATATCTAGTATTTGATCTAAATATTTTCTGAAAAAATTTTCTAAGTTCAGAAAAGTTAAGTTAATTTTTTTAAGAAAATTGTTTAGTGGCAAGCTTCTGGCATAATTCCTGAAGCTTGCCACTAAAGAATTTTCTTAAAAAACCTTAACCAGCACTCTGATACTAAATATTTGAACATAAAAAATTTTTCAGAAAATATTTAGATCAAAAAATAGATATTTACCATATATATATATATATATATATATATATATATATATATATATATACTATTTGCTCAAAAATTGCTGCTATATATATATATATATAACTATATATATACTCATATACTGCTGCTGCTATCTATATATATATGGCAAATTTGTAGAAACTGTACTGTGACTACCGAGGTACCTAACTAACCTAACCTAAATTAATTTTCATTATTATACCAGTTTGTGATCAGGAAACTTAGGAGGTTCTGGTTTTTATGCTAGCCTTGTGAGGTGATTGACTATATCATCACTAGTCACAGTACAGTTTCTACAAATTTGCCTATATATATATATATATATATATATATATATATATATATATATATATATATATATATATATATATATATATATATATATATATATATATATATATATATATATATATTGTATGACTCCCAGCACAGTTTCAGAAAGGGTAGGTCATGTCAGACAAACCTTTTAGAATTTATGGAATACATTACTGACTGCATTGACCGAGGAGATCCAGTTGATATTATATATTTAGACTTTAGCAAAGCTTTTGATAAGGTTCCCCACATAAGGCTGATGAAGAAGTTATTGCATTGTGGTATAGGTGGAGTGGTACATGGTTGGATTAAAGAGTGGTTGCGAAATAGAAAACAGTGTGTACAACTAAATGGCAATAAATCATCATGGGAAATAGTGAAGAGTGGTGTCCAACAGGGTTCAGTGCTGGGGCCACTATTGTTCCTCATATATATAAATGATTTAGACCAGGGACTTAAATGCAAGGTTTCTAAGTTTGCAGATGATACCAAAGTGGCCACCTCAGTTAGGAATAGTGAAGGATGCATAAAGATTCAAAATGATCTTGATAAACTTCTTGGGTGGGCAGATAAGTGGCAAATGAATTTTAATAGTAAAAAGTGTAAGGTTCTTCACCTAGGTTACTCAAAAGTTTTAACTACAATATGAATGGGGATTGGCTTGAGTCTGTGGACCAAGAAAAAGATTTAGGTGTGATTATAAGCAGTAATTTGAAAGTAGCTAATCAGTGTTTGGAAGCAAGGAATAAAGCTAATAAGATGCTGGGCATAATAAATCACAATGTTGTTTACAAGAGCAAGGAAGTAATAAGTAAACTGTATACGGTAATAGCTATGTTAGGCCAGTAATAGAGTATTGTGCACAAGTTTGGGCCCCTTATTTAAAGAAAGACTTAGATATGCTAGAGAGAGTGCAACAAGGATGATTTCTGGGTTTGAGGGTAAGAGCTATGAGGAGAGGCTGAAGGAGTTAGGAATGTTTTCTGTAGAAAGGCGATTTCTCAGAGGGGACATGATACAAGTCTACAAAATTTTTACATCTATTGATAATACAGAGACCAATAAATTCTTCATAGTAGAGCACGGACGGGAGACCAGGGGCATAATAAGAAAATTAAGAAGAAAGCATGCCATCTTGATATAAGAAAGCATGCATTCAGCAATAGGGTTGTTAAATTTTGGAATGGTTTGCCACAGGAAGTTGTTGAGTGTGACTCGATGGCAACATTTAAGAAAGGGTTGGATAGGTATATGGATGGGTTGGGTATCATATAGTATATTTAGACAAAGCCAAATTGGCTGGTTTTTAGTTATAGTAGTTATTAATGTTATACTGCATGTATGACCATAACTTAGTTATTAAGGCATGTGGATGGTTTGGGTATCATATATCATTTTTTTTTTTTTTGACTAAGCCAAATTGGTGGATTTTAGTTACATGAATTTGACAAGCCCTAGGGTGCTTTGTGGATTTGCATGAGAGCATGTTTGGTTAGTGGGTTGACTGTGACAGTCTCGAATAGATCCATGTGGCTTCTTACTGTCTCTATATTTCTTATATATATATATATATATATATATATATATATATATATATATATATATATATATATATATATATATATATATATATATATATATATATATATATATATATATATATACGGGATATATATATATGTTATAACAAAATATATATATATATATATATATATATATATATATATATATATATATCTCATGATTTAACTAATTATATTAATCTAACTAACAATTTTTGCTATTCATCAAAATAAAAGTTGGACATTATAACCCTTGAAAATGAAAATTTATATTATAATTTTATTATAATACCTCAAATTTTAATTATGGAATTTTCATTAGATGTTGAGAAAAATATGAACCAGTGAAAAATTAATTTTGTGATTCCAGTCAATTGGCCTAAATGCTACAATTACTGATTAATTTTAGACTGTTTAGTTCAGCTAACGAATTTGCACTTCCCTTATCTTCCTAGTTTCTTTTGCTTCTTTTTGCGCTTTCTCCCATGGCTCCCCACGGGAAAATTCTTGATTTCAATTAGTTTCACAAATGCAATAAACACCAGAAAAAAAAAACTTCAATTTAAATTTAACATCAAGAGAAAAATACGTCCGATAACACCAAAGGCCAACGCCCAACCGACGAATCTTTCAAAGGCCAACGCCCAACCGACGAATCTTTCAATATATAAAACAAATAAATGAAGTATCGAACTATAGGTAGGGATGCCTCACCCAGAAAAAGTATCGACGAATATCGATATAGATTTTTTGATACTATCGAAAAAAAATTTAATGATATATTTTGCTCAGTATCGAACCATCGATAATTTTTATTTGCTCTATAAATTTTCAGTAGTTTTTTTCTGCCTGTATTTACGGGCAGAAAAAAACTATCCGTATAAAGTATATACAGGGAGTTTTTTCTGCCTGTATATATACTTTAAAATATTTAAACAATATGATGCATTTTTCTTGTTTGCTCAACAAGAAAATATTTTGATCTAGTTGATTTTAAGCCAATATGAAAACGAAAACATTAAAACTTTAGAAAAAAATAATATAATACGTTAGTAATTACTACTTCATTATCTATCGATTGATGTATTTTTTTCAGTTTTTCTATTATAAAACCTTTTAAAACGTCGTCGGGCAAACACATAAGGTTCATAAATTTTATTTCGCCAATATTTATTGGGCGGGCAAGTGCCCCCCTGCCCCCCTGCTCCCTTCCCCCTGCTCCCTGCCCCCTGCCTACGCCCATATATATATATATATATATATATATATATATATATATATATATATATATATATATATACATACGTCCACCTTCTTTTAAAATATATATATATATATATATATATATATATATATATATAGGCTCTTTTTGATTATCAGCATCCAGTTAGCTTAAGCCAATTTTATTTTAAAACCTACTAAATCGAACACAATGAACACCAACGCTCATAGCGTTAAAAGATTGAACTTTTAGTTATTGAAACAATTGAAAATTAAATAAATTACTTTTTTTGTAAATCACACAACGAAAGTTAAAGTAATGGACTAATTATTTTGAGAAATTTTAGTTTTTACTTTTTTGTAAAATAAAACACAAAAAAAAAGAAGAATTGACCAAATCCTAGATACGTACGTTTTACTAAATTTCTGACACCTTTTCAATACACTTTTATACAACCTAGGCTAAATATTGTGTAAGGCTTTGATTTTGCGATAGAATTTTTTGTAAAGAAAAGGCATTTCTTTTATGCATTATTTTGCTTCACTACCTTTGTTAAAGGAAAATTTTTTTAGACATGAATTTATTAATTCAAATATTTAGTACAATATAATAATAATAATAATAATAATAATAATAATAATAATAATAATAATAATAATAATAATAATAATAATAATAATAATAATAATAATAATAATAATAATAATAATAATCTATTCAGTTTTTTAAGCAATTTTATTTAGTCAATTAACTATGCGAGTAAGTTGAGGTTAAGGTTCAAGGAAGCATATATTTCCATTAGGGGGCTCGAGCCGATGGGGGACCTAGAGGCCGAGAGACCCCGACTCCTGATATCTATGCGGTCTACTCTAGGGTATTCGTTAGTTTTAAATTATAAAAGGACTGTACATAAAACATGTAAGTATATATATATATATATATATATATATATATATATATATATATATATATATATATATATATATATATATATATATATATATATATATATATATATATATATATATATATATATATATATATATATATATATATATGTAATTATCCAAAAATATTTCACTTTTTTAAAAAATATTTAATATAAAAGTGATTGTTAAATAATTATTTAAAATATTTTGAACTTTTGAATGTCCTTTACCACTTAAATTCATTGTTAGTATCATATACTAGCAATATATTTAAAAAAAAAAAAAAAAAAAACAAACTGACGGAGTCATAAAACAAAACAGGTCCTATATATTTTTGAATCGTCACTACTTAAATTCATTGTTAGAATCATATACTGGCAATATATTGAAAAAAAAATCAAAACTGACGGAGTATATGCTGGAACGATACGATTTATGCATATCTCTAGCAACATTTAGTACGTTTTATGTTTAATTTTTAAGTCAGAGTGAAAAAAATACTAAAATTATCTCATTTCGTATATATATATATACATTAAGTAAAGGTTATGTTTTTAATATTTTTAGAGGTGTGAAGCTGCTTTAGTATTAAAGTTTCAATTTGATTTTAAGCATTTTCACTTCAATTTTATGAAATGTGTTCGAATTCATACAATCGATATGTATATGAAGGTGGATGAGGATAATCAACATGACCCTATATATATTTATATATATATATATATATATATATATATATATATATATATATATATATATATATATATATATATATATATATATATATATATATATTTTTTTTTTTTTATTTATATTATAGAATAATTTTTATGTATAAATATATATATATATATATATATATATATATATATATATATATATATATATATATATATATATATATATATATATATATATATATATATATATATATATATATATATATATATATATTTATTTATATATATATATATATATATATATATACATATATATATATATATATATATATATATATATATATTTCTTCTTTATATATATATATATATATATATATATATATATATATATATATATATATATATATATATATATATATATATATATATATATATATATATATATATATATATATATATATATGTGTGTCTATATATCGATATTTTTAACCAATATTATCGATGGCAATTTCATATTTTCAAGATATCGATTATCGATATTTTTAATATATATCGGCATCCCTGCTCCCCAGCATATCATGAATTAAACACGATGCAACAACACAGTATAATTTCCAGTGTTGCCAGATGACATCGAATAGATATATCTATCGAAATCACAAAATATTTCTAAATTTCACTACCATCATAGTATAAACATAGTAGAAATATTACTAGTATTTCAATCCAATGTTATAACTTTCGGACCCCCTTGTGTGTGTGTGCAATGTACAAAATTTCCCGCCAAAAAATAAAAACATTTAAATTGCTTTGTATTTAGCAAAATTTATTTCTAAAGTCATATATATTTTTAGTATTTATCGTGGTACATTTCTTGTTAAGAAAAATTATTAATATTTGTTTTTAAAATATTGCTGCGTTACTTTATGCTCGAAAACGTCATAAATAGTACATGAATTTTTTTTCAATTCTAAAAGGGCATATCAGAAAATGCCCGACAATATTCCAATCTTTCTGACCTAATGGTAATATATATACTGTGGCATAAACATAACTAAAATTATAGTACTTCAATCCAATGTTATAATTTTTGAACCATCTGTATGTGTGCACTGTACTTTTCGCGGGAAAAGTTGTGGCCAAACCTTAAAACAAATTTAATATGGTTTCGTACATAGCAAAAGTTTATTTTTAGTATTTATCGTGGTAAAAAAAAATATTTGACGGAAAATGCCTAATATTTTTTTATAAAAATTATTTACTTATTTATGTTAGCAGATGCCATGAGGAGTACGATGACAATTAAAAAGAAATTTAGAAATTTTTTTGTTATGAACCAATCACAACGTTTCTTACATTTAGAAGCAGACAAATGAAGGCATGGTTTTCTTTCGAAAACAGCCGTTGGAAATTTTGAATTTTGAAGAGCATATCAGCAATTTGCCCGATAATTTCCCTATCTATCTGACCTACTGTATGTTAGTATATATATTTATGTTGTGTTACAATGTTTAGAATTCCTTTGCGCAAATATGGATAAATATGAAGTCCATATGAATATTATCTTTCTCTTGATAGTAAAGAATATTAATTAGTTTCCGCAAAACTTTTTATTAAGACATAAGCATATAAGATATAAGCATATAAGATTGGAAGTAAATAAGTATCAGTTGTGAATCAATAACATCTTTGTTTATAGGCAGGGGGACTGGAAGCATCTATCAAGACATAATTAAAACTTAAAAGTCATTATTTCCTACACTACTTAAATCACCATGTTATTATGAACATTTATGGAAGGGTGGTGGAATAGATGATACGCTACGGATAAGTTTATTAGAGAAGCGGAGCTTTTGGGAAAAACTTTTAGAGGTGGATTCTCAATGTAACTAAGATGTTATTAACGCGCAAATTCACTTTTCATGGATCAAGCGACAAGCTTATGGACCATAATAAAGGTAATTTTCTAACCGTCATCACTCATCAAGCTTTTTGAAAAAATGTGGTTGTTTTCGAAAAGTTATTGAGAACCCCAATTGCTCTATAAAATATTTAAACCATAAAGGTCAAAATAAATTCATATCCTTTATTTGAAATTGAGGGTGAACTGCAAAGCGTTTCCTTCTAATGGTTTTGGAAACACAATTTATTAATGAAACTGACCACCTAAGTGAGGATTTTGGCATTGGGTAAATAATTTATTATGAAAAGCTATCAGAGTTAAAAATTTGTGAATTCTTTCTTTCATTTAGTGAAGTGGATAGCAAATCTGCCAGGGGACTTCAAAAACAAGTCATTGAAATATCATACCAAATTTTTCTCAAAAAGCTCCATAAATATGTTGAGTAACATATTTATTGAACTTTATGAGAAAGTTTTCTTGGATGACATTTTCAAAAGTTGGGACTTAACATGGGTACGATATGTGGATGATGTTCTTGTGATAATCAATAATAAATTCAATCCTGAAGATTTCTCACATATGATAAATGGATATGTACCGTCCATTAGGTTTGCTTTGGAAAGATCACTGGATGGAAATCTGGCCTTTTTGGATGTTACTGTGATGAGATCGATGATGATTATATAAAATTTAAAATGCACAAGAAACCAACCCACACAGATTCATATATATATATAAATATATATATATATATATATATATATATATATATATATATATATATATATATATTTATTTTTATATATATATATATATATATATATATATATATATATATATATATATATATATATATATATATATATATATATATATAGAACCCTATATATATATATATATATATATATATATATATATATATATATATATAAATATATATATATATATATATATATATATATATATATATATATATATATATATATATATATATATATATATATACATTGGTATTCGTCCCATTCCACTTATATTAAGAAAGATGTTGTACAGGGTCAATTTCTTATAGCCTATAAAATATGCAGTCCTCTGTATTTAGATAAGGAGATAAAATATAACGTGTTTGTTTTTAAATTACCATGATTATTCATTAGCATTCGCCAAGAAAAAATATTATATTTTGGGTGCGAAATCTTTTATAACAGAGAATTTATTAATTTACCTAATTATTTTAGATTTCTTAGCAAAATAAATGTGTCTCAAATAATGTAATCTTGTACAATCAGTGTCAACTCATTGAAAATATATATATATATATATATATATATATATAACATATATAATAATATAATATAATATATATTTTAAGAATTAATGATAATATACATTGACATATAACTATATATATATATATATATAATATATATATATAACATATATATATATATATATAGTTATTCATCTTATAATAAAAGATGATATTATCTAAGTCATTCTTATAAAGCTATATAAAAATATCTAGTCATCTATGATAATAATTGTTTGTTTTAAAATTACCATGATTATTCATTAGCATTCGCAAAGAAAAAATATTATGATATTTTTTTGGGTGCTAAATCTTTTATAAAAGTGAATTTATTAATTTACCCAATTATTTTAGATTTCTTAGCAAAATAAATGTGTCTCAAATAATGTAATATTGTACGATCAGTGTCAACTACATTGAAAAAGGTATTAAAACCAATTCTTTAGAATAAAAATACTAACGTTGAAGTTTATAAAGTGGAATATGGAAGTTGCAAAAAAAATTTATATGGGAGAAACAACTGATTACGTGTACAGTTTAAGAATGGATGATTTAAATCCGACTTTGGCTGGGCATAGATCGGAAAATCATCGCATAACTATGAATAGTTCATAAATTATTGCTCCTTAAGCTAAAGATAACCCTAGAAGATACTAAAAAAGAATACTAATAATATAAATATTAACAAAAGGTCTTTTAACATTGATTTATTAACAAATAATATTTTAAAGAACTTTTTCAAGAACAAACTTTCTTCAATTGACGATTTTGTGACGTATTTGCAATGAGACCTGTGAACATAGTTTTAAATTTTTCTTTTTCACCGTTTTAATCACTTGTATTCTGCCAATTGAAAGAAGGAGACGAGTTCTGGCTTCGAAAGCTTGTGACCTTATCACATAGTAGAAATCAGTTTAATGTTATTTTTATAAATTAGTTTTAATGTATAATTTTTATTAAACAATTTTTGTTATAAAGATTTTTGGGGAATTTTATCTCTAACATTTTCAAAATGCGGTTTGTTTTTGCATTTTATAATATATATATATATATATATATATATATATATATATATCATATATAGTATATATATATATATATATATATATATATTATATTATATTATATTATATATATATATATATAATATATAATATATATATTATATATATTATATATATATTTATTATACTACATATATATATATTTAATTATATATTATTTTTTAAAATATATATATATGTTATATATTATATATATATAATAATATATAGTATATACTATATATATTATACTTATATATATATATATATATATATATGCTATATATATATCATATATAGTGATATATATAAATTATATATATATATATATAAGTATATATATATTTATATATATATATATTATTATGTACATATATATATTATATATATATATAATTATAATTCACTATTTATAACTATATAGTATATAGCTATTATATTGATATATATATATAATATTACTATATATATCATATATATATAGATATATATATATATATATATATTATATATAATATTATATATATATATATATATATTAATATATATATATATATATACTTGGCTTATAGTATATTCATTAACAAGCAAAATTATTATTTTTCAATCAGATATCTCAAAAACTACAAATAGCTACATGGAAAAGGAATACATTTGCTAGAATGCTGGTCCAATTTTAGTTGCGGAATATGTAAAAAAAAAAAAAAAAAAAAAAAAAAAAAAAAAAAAAAACATAGCTCAAAAACTCAATAGCTCCAGCGAAAAGGAATACATTTTTGAAATCCTCTGTTAAAATTTTAGTTAGGAAACATGGTAAAAAAAAAAAAAATAATAATAAATAAATTAAAATATTATTGGCTTATTTTTTTTTCTTAGGAGCAAGGACATAATTATATATTTATAGCTATATATTATTTTGTAAAGATATTACACGGCAATGTAGGGGGCTCGAGCTACGGGAACACAGGGGGGACGTTTTTCATACCCCGTAGGGGAGGCGGAGGGAACCCGCTCGACACCCAATACCAAAGAGCGGGGTTTCCGGAGACCCTCCCCGCAGGGGGGGAATTAGTCCTACCCCGTAGTTCCCCGGGAGGCGAGAGACCCCAGGATCCTGGCCATCGGGGCGGTATAACCTTGGGTATTCTTTAGTAAAAAAAAAAGAAGCAAATTTTAAATAGAAGTCTATTTATTTTAACGAGTACCCAATAAAAGGTCTCTAAACAGGCTCTCTAATCATATTACTATAATTATTACCAATATTTTTTTTTTTTTTTTATTAATTTTCTATCTAAAATATTTTACCAGGCATTCCGAAAATGTGTTCCTTTTTCGCTGTAGCTATTGTAGGGTTTTTGAGATTTTTTTTTTTTTTTTTTATTTTTTTTTTACATTTTCCGCACTTTAAAATTGGACCAGCATTTCAGCAATGTATTCCTTTTCCCTGTAGCTTGTAGTTCTGGGTATGAGAATATGGAATTGAAAGAAATTATTTGCTGATTAATGAAATAATCTTTCCCTATAATATATATATATAATATATTATCTATATTATATATATATATATATATATATATATATATATATTTATTATATATATTATATATATATATAATATAATAGTATATATATATATATATATATAGTTATATATATATACTAGTATATATAATATATATATACAGGGCCCTCTTAACCATTCATTCCGCCCTAGGCCAAAAAAAAATTCACCTAACAGCATGGCGTAAATAACGCACCCGCAGGCCCGCGGGCTGGGGGGGCGCCAGGGAGCCGAGGAGGGCGCACGGCGGTAAGAGGGATGAGCATTTGATGAAAACTCCATAATAGCAAAGCCTCTCTTCTCTCTCTCTCTCTCTATATATATATATATATTATATATCATTATATATATATATTATATATATATATAATATAATGTATATATATATATATATATATATATACATATTATATCATATATATATTATATAATATATATATATATATATAAATTATATATATATTAGTATATTTATATACGATATTTTTTTAACCCGTATATATTGATAGTAAATCTGGAAACTTTCTCAATATTATTGACTTTAGTTTATCCAGGTATGACCCATTCTTAAAAGTCACTGGAGAATGGAAAACGCAGAACAATAATATATGAGTGTCTATTCAATGAACATGTTAGTTTGGCTTCACAAGCATTGTGCTCCTGTGACATATAAGTGACATACTCAAGATGCGCCCTTTTTTCTCTTATTTTTAGATACGACTCAAGATATTTCTAAAACTGACCACTTGGTCACGTAGTAATAAGAATGTCTGCTTCAATTACGATTAAAAAGAAGCTTCAACAATTAATGAGTCAGTTCCTGGGATTTATCCCCATTAACAAATCAAAGGCCGAAGGTTTAGAAGGTGAGAGTGATGTTAACGTTCTTTGGAAGCTAGATAACCTCTTTTCAATTAAAACAGTGCAGAGGGCAGGGCTATATGGGGCGGGGCATACAGTTCTGCATGGAGTCGGAAAGTACATTGGACTCAACAGACCAAAGAATAAGACGAAAGTGGCCTACTTAATTGCAAAGTATGGTGGCATTGTGCAATCACACTTAACTTAGTCCTTGAACTGATTCTGTAGAAGGAGATTCACAGAATTTATTGTTTCTTTTATGATGGATTAATGAGATATATGGGTTACTTTCAGCAGAGTCTTTCCAAAGATGCGCATCAGCTTGAAAGAAATTCTTCAGAAACCGCGTCTATGGTCAATCAGAAACTTCGTTACAAAAGACTGTGTACCAACTAGATGTGTCTTCAAGGCTTCGAATTGCTTGCTTGGCTAGTTAAATTAAATTATTCATTTTTATTTTGACTTGTTTATCAAAAACATCCACCTTCAACAAAGAGCTCTCTGAAATTAGTTAAGGCGACAGTCATCTAGCCATAGATCCAATGCTACTTTTTCACTTCTTTTAGCATTGTGTTTCACAGCAAACTATGGAAAGTCATTAAACATCACTTCTGAAACACTCCAAAAATCAGACATATCCCTGGTGAAGCTTCCACCCTTTTAGAAAGGTGTGTCACCAAACCTAAACAGGTTGCGGAGGAGAGATTTTACAAGGCTAGTGGAAGAGGCCACAGGGAAAATTGCCAAGGAAGCGGCAAAGCTGAAGACCAATGCGATTGCCTACTCAAAACGCAAAAGCCAAAAGTGACAAGCATTCTTGATGAGCTTTCTAAGATGTTGACTTCATTGTCCTTCCTTCACAGATTTCAGGGGTTGAGTTTTTTGTTTATTACACGAACACTGATGCACCTGTTTACTAATAGGCCAAACGTTGAATCAAGAGGTATCAGATCATGAGGAGGTCGAAGCGAGTATTTCTTTTTGAGCCCTTACAGCCCTACAGGCAAACAGAACAGATTATAAAGAGCTCATAGGAGCTGACTGACCAGTTTTGTACAAAAATATAAGCCGAAGTGGCAAGTTCTTTAGTTACGGAAATTGTCTCTCCAGAAATGTTGTGGCAAGTGAAATAAGAAAAGAAAACGACAAAATTAATACAAGTGCAGATCATTTTTCTGATGAATAATATGATGTCTTGTAGGTATTCCAGAAGTGTGTACAGCTATTTATAATGTTTCTGTCCACTACTCCAGCTAGCACTTTCCATACAATCTCCTGCTGTACTGAGAGGTGACCATAGACGGACGATCTTAAAGGCTTAAAGTTAAGAAGTTAGCCTCAATGTATTTCCGCAATAAGTGGTAGATGGGCATCAACGCACATGGAACTTGGAGAAATTAGCGTCGACGGAAAATTTTTGTGATTGCAATGAGAGAAGGGAATTTATGATGTTCTATTTAGAAGATATTTATGTCAAAGTTATAAAAAGTTAATACAAAAGTTTTATTGTCTTTATTAGTAAGTTCTTTGACCTTTACTTTAAAAATAACCAGTGAATGTAAACAGTGTTTTTAACAGAAGCATTATCCTTTTGATATATATATTATATATCATAATATCTATATATCTATTATATAGTATATAATTATAAATAATATCATATATTAATATATTATATATTTTATATATAATATAAATATAGATAATATATATACTCTATATACTTAATATATTATATATCTATAGATATATTATTATTATTATATCTATTAGATATATATATAATATATATAATACAGTATATATTTATATATATATATAACTATATATATATATATATTATGATATATAATATATATATATATATATATTTATATATATATATTATATATAATATATATACTATATATAGGATATTATATATATATAATATATATATATATATATATATATATATATATATATATATATTATATATAAAGAATATAAAATATATATAGTATATAGTATATAGTATTATATATATATAATATATAATATTATTATATTAATATATATATATATATATATACTATTATATATATAAGTTATATATATATATATATAAATCAAACTTGTTTCATTGTATACACATCTGGTTCTTTTGTATGCTAAATAGGATTTTTTTTGATATGAAACAACGAAAACTTTTTTTGTTCAACTTCAAGTTCCAAAAAACTTAAAACCCCGTCGATGAACTAAACGGGGCACAAAAATAAGTTCGCGGGTGTGGGCGCAACTGACCTTTAGTTACGCACTGCCTAACGCATATGTAAATTTTATATATAATATATAATATATATATATATATGATATATATATTATTATATATATTATATATATATATATATATATATATTATATATATATAATATATATATATATATATATATATACTATAATATATATGTTATATATATACATGCGTAAGCAGGATTTCATTTAGGGGGGGCAAAGGTTAACGGACTTATTATATATATATATTATATATATATTATATTATATATATTATATTATTATATATATATAACTATATATATATATATATATATTATATATATATTTATTATATATATATATATATATATAATATATATATATTTATATATATCTATTATATTATATTATAATGTAGAATATATATAATATATTATATATATATATAATTTATTATATATTCATATTAATATAGTATAATATATATATTAATAATATATATATATATATGGATTGCCCATAGAATTAATAAAAGAGGGAGGAGAGTGTGTGAAGGAAGCAGTGTTGAAGTTTATCAACAAGTGCTGGAGAGAAAGTGAGGATTCCAGAGGGATGGGCGAAAAACCATTTCATCTATACCAGTATATAAGGAAAGGGAGAGATGTGGTGAGTGTAATAAGTTACAGAGGTATTTCGGTATATGACATTGGCAAGTATACGAAAGGATACTTGAAAGAAGAGTGAGGGCAATTGTGGAACCCAGCTTAGGGGAGGAGGCAGTATGGGTAAGGAGCGATAGAAGCACTTACAGAATCTTATGTTCGCGCCTGAGAATGATTAACGGAAAAGATAATAGAATACCAACAAAAAGGTACATCGCATTAATATAGAATCTGAGAAAAGGCATCGATTCGAGTACCTAGGAATCAGAAAATTGTTCGAGTTTTAGAGAGAGATTACGCGGATGTGGGTGAAGTCTACTTAGAAAGGGCTTTGGAGAGTAGTATAAAATGACAAATAATTGTAAGACGGATATGAAACGAGAAATGGTTGGGTGGGAGCTGGGTTAAGCAGGGAAGTGTATTTGTCACCAATTCTGTTTGTAGCCATATTTGAGATGTCGGTAATTAGCGTGAGGAGGAGGTGGAGGACTTGGATGGAGATGTGATGGTTTATGCGGATGACCTGGCGTGCATGGAGTTGAGACTTGAGACAAAA